>JARBWK010000007.1:14687539-14950698 GCA_030556195.1 Anolis apletophallus | reverse complement strand
AAAGCTGCTTACAGTCCCACCAGGTTGGATCATGGGTAGCGATAATTCCCTCCAATAAATCAGCCATCGCCCTTGGCTGCTCCGAATAAGGGGGCGTGGCATTCCGCCAATTAAAGACATCACTTGATGAAAAAGGGACTATCTGATAAGCTTGCACTACCGTATTGTTCACATCCAGCAATGGCACCCGTCTGATCGGCATTTCCAGGGCCCCTCTCTCTTCTGCCTTCACCCTTGCTTCTTCCCGGGACATGCTCCTAGTCCGCATTGGTGAAACTGCTTGTCTCTGACTGTTCCTTCTGCCTGATTCCGGGGAGCGCACTATCGCTCTCGCGGTCTCAAAAGAGTGGCTCCTCCTGACCTTGGGGGAATGCACTATCACCCCTCCCATGGCTGCAGGGTACTCTTCCTCCCCTCCGTCATCTTGAGGATGCACTATCATCCTCTCAACGTCTGGGGCGTTCCATCTCGCTCTTCTCTCTATCTCTCTTGCTTCTTCTATGGGGTAGTATATCTCTGCTGTGAGAGGGGCCTGATATGCGGGTGGTTTTTCACAGAACGGGTTGTGTTCTGAACGTGGAATAGGATAGGCCGCTGTGGCTTGTGGCAGGATTAAAGGAGCCGCGGCGGTTTGCGACGTTGCCATGGTTACTGGAAACATCATGGTGGGTCCCGGAGTTGGCAGGCTCCCTAATTTGGGCTGAAATGTCATCGGAGGGTTCATGGGGATTGGGATTGGTGCGGTAGGAACAGGATGTACCGCCTCAGTGCGCATCACAGCTGGGGACGTCATCTGGACGGCTGGGCCTGTCCCAAAGGTGGGGGCCGCGGTTTGGGCCTGAGTTGGGGCACTTAAACTTGCAACGGGCGGAGGCGCATTGGCTTCCCCCGCCCCTGCGGCGGCAATTTCTCTCTGCCTTGGTCTTCTCCTTAAGGGTGGTAACTCTTCCGGCTCTGATTGCAAAACCGGAGGGTTTTTCCCTGCCTTGCGGCTAACAAAACATCCTTCTTTGGCTTGCCCCTTTGGGCCCGCCCACCAAACCCCCTCTGCAACCATTTTCTCCCACGTAGCGGAGTAGACCCATTGATCAGTTGGATGTACTTTGAAACAATAGGATTCAAGCTGCCTACACTTTCTCAGATCCCAAGTTCCTGTCTTGGGCCAACTAATCTCTGGGACAGCAGGCCACACCTCAGTGCACAAATTTCTGAGCTTGAAATCTTTCAAATCCTGAGGTTCTCCCTCCACTGTTAACAAACAAAACCTGTCCCAGTTGTCTAACACACATTGCAAAGGAGTTTCCTTCTTTTCTTTGGATCCCACTCCACCCATCTCTGCCGGTCAAGAACACTTCAGTGCTTGCCCCCCTTCCCAATGGGTGTATGTTCCCTACGTGTTAGTGTTAAGAGCTCTATACTTGCCGATTCCTGTAGACCCCGGGACCACTTCCCGCGTCACCACTCGGTTGCGTCGGATTTCTCACTAGACGAACGGACCACCCGTCGCCCCCGACTTTCTCTGCGCGCTTTCAATTGCCGGATTTCTCACTAGACGAACGGAACCCCGTCGCCCCCGGACTTTTCTCTGTTGCCGGATTGCTCACTAGATGCGGCTTCCCAAGCTGCACCCCCGGTCTTCCCTCTGCCTCTTGGGTTCACTAGCAGTAATGACAATTGCGGCCTCTCGAGTCAGCAGGCGTTGGTCTGGGACGAGTCAGGCAGCCGGTCGTTTGGTGGTTGGGGCCCCAGTCTCAGCCCTCCTGAGTCGCCTCACCTCCCCGCTTGAGAGCGAGAGCCGTCCAGCCAACTGGATTGCGTTCTCTGCGTCACGGACCCGTCTAAATTGCCTTTTAGAATCACGTCGGGCTGGTCACCAAGATGTAGCAGCAAATTAGGAGTCCCAGAACTCCGTTGGCAAGTTACCTTCCTTACCAAACAGCAACGTGGACGTGCGGGCACAGGAACAAGAAAACGCAACAATTTTACTGAAGTCAAATGAAGCCAAGTTTATTAAGTTGCACCAGCTGGTGGGGGTTCACCCACAGAACAAGCTGCTTTGGGCAAACGGCCCCGTACATTCTAAGAACATTCCTTAAATACCCCTCATGGCGGCAGATCTTGTCCCGCCTTTCTTCATCAATCATCATTGGCTGGTGCATCGGAACACATTTCATCATCCAATTAAACATAACACTTTATTAGCATCACATCTTAATCTTGCCTCTATTTGTTAGAACAATGTGGCGTACTAAAAAATTCTCATTCCCACAGTACGTTATCAGCTCTGGCCAGTGTCCTTGCTTTGCAACATTTCTACAGAAGCTTTCCTGGGCGTCTGCCAGAGGGAAAGCTATACTTGCCATGCGCAGCCTTTGCCAAAGGGGAAAGCTACACTTGCCATGCGCAGCTTCCAACCAGTCCGTAACAATGTAAACAAAGCAGCATGTTAGACTGAGGCCAATCTCGGCCGCTTTTTATCTAAACAGACACATGGTGTACTCTTGGCAAATCACTGCCTGTGCCTGACGTACCAATCAGGGTACAGTATTTACGGCTTGGATGCCAGCGTGATTTCTGGCACAGAAGCCTGCTATTCTAAGGCCTTTGCTTGTTCATCACTCTCCTCTGACTGTACTTCTGCTAAAAAGCATCAACTCTGCTTTAACGCCAGCCTCAGAAGCGGGCAAAACCGGAGGAGGAGGAGGGGGCGTGGCCGGGGCGTGGCCGGGGGCGGAGTGGCCCCCCAGGTGATCAGTGACCACAATTCCGGCCCTTGGGCCGGTAGAAGTTGGACATTCCTGAGGTAGATCATACGAGGGCCAGAATAAAGTGCTATACGCAATAGAGACAGGAAAAATTACTGGTGATCTGCTTAATCAAAGGAAACATCCAGGTTTTTAGTTGACTCCGGAAAGAGGACAAAGTGGGAACCTGTCTGATGTCCCTAGGGAGGTAGTTCCAGAGCCGAGGGACCACCACCGAGAAGGCTCTCTCCCTCGTCCCCACCAACTGCGCTTGCGATGGCGGGGGGGGGGGGGGAAAGAGAGCAATGCCTCCCCAGACGATCTCAACGTATGCACTGGTTCATCAGAGAAGAGGTGATCGCAAAGATAAGCAGGTCCCGAACCATTTAGGGCTTTATAGGTGACTAGCTGTACCCGGCACGCGTTGCTGTGCCCTTTTTAGGAGATGCGAGAAAGTCCAATCATCCACGATGTGCCCCTCCTCTAAACTGCAGTTGGATGGAGTTGGGGGATGGGGGGCATGGTGTGCCAAGTTGGGTCTTTATTGGTCTTGGTTCTGGGCCACAGTGGTCTGTGGGGAATGATGGGTTTTGAAGTACTACAAATCCCATTTTCCATGGTGGTACTTCAAGTCCCATCATGCATGGTCGGGGCTCTGTGTGCCAAGGTAGGTTACTGTCAATTCAGGCCATACACAATGTCCCATGAGCTGAGGCCTAGTTAGGAACAAGTTAATGAAGCCTTACTGTCAATTCAGGCCATACACAATGTCCAATGAGCTGAGGCCTAGTCAGGAGAATCAAGTTAATGAAGCCTTACTGTCAATTCAGAGCGTAAACAGCTTCCCAGTAAGTGAGGGCTAGTTAGGGAAATCAAGTTAATGAAGTCTTACTGTCAATTTAGAGCGTAAGCAGCTTCCCAGTAAGTGAGGGCTAGTTAGGGAAATCAAGTTAATGAAGCCTTACTGTCAATTTTGGGCGTGGTCTGTGTTTTTTTGGGGTGTAAATTTTCGGTTGGAAGTGATTTGGGTGTTTGTGTTGGGGATTGGCTCAGCCTCAGGCCTTTTCCTTATTTTGTTTTGGCAGTTTATTAAGGATCGGAATTTTCATGTTGGCTGGCCAGTGCAGCAGTTATGCAAATCCGCCCTTATTGGCACCCAATCATGTTGTTCAGAATGTAGAGGCTGGGAGAGTCTTTGGCAGCACGGGAGGAGGCTGGGAAATGAAGTTTTATTTATACTCGTTGTTTTGGGGGCCTTATAGGTTTTGGGGGGGAAGTTTCTTTGCTACAAACGTACCTTGCTTGAGGCCTATTACTGTTGGCAAGTATTGTTTTTCTGCGTTGTAAGGTTTCTTTGTTTGAGGTATACATCACATGACGTGAACCCATTTATATAATAGATGACTTCCACCTTGAATTGGGACCGGAAACTTATTGGGAACCAGTGGAGCTGTTTAAACAGGAGAGTTGACCGCTCTCAGTAACCAGCTCCCATGAGTAATCTGGCTGCTGATCTTTGAACCAACTGTAGTTTCCGGGCCGTCTTCAAGGGCAACCCCACGTAGAGCGCATTGCAGTAATCCAACCTAGAGGTGATTAGGACATGGACCACCGTAGCCAGATCAGATTTCACGAGATACGGGCAAAACTGACGCACAAGTTTTAATTATGCAAAGGCCCTCCCAGCCACCGCCGACACCTGAGCATCAAGTGTCAGAGCGGAGTCCAGAAGGACCCCCAAGCTCAGGCCCGGATTACCGATAAGGCCACCCTAGGCCATGGCCTAGGGCGGCACCTTGGGGGGGGGCAGCAGGTCCGGACCTTCCAAAAAAAGGTTTTTTAAAAATTCCCAAAAAAAATCCAAAAAAATTCAAAAAAAGGGCGGGGAAGGGCGCATGCGCGTGGTGGCGTAAGCACCATCCACGGCCTCCCCCCTCCTTTTCTCTGCTCCCCTCGGCTCTGCCCCCACCCTCGGCTCCGCCCCCGCCTCCTTGCCGGAGGAAGGAAAGCCCCACCCCCGGAGCTGATGCGGGGCCTCCCCACGGCTCCTCCCTCCCTCCTAAAGCCGTGATTTCGGCCGCTTCTCAGACCGGCATAGTGGCTTTAGGAGGGAGGGAGCAGCCGGGGGCGGAGCTGGGGGCGGAGCCGGGGTGGGGTGGAGCCAGGGGCGGGGCTGGGTGGAGTGGGGAGGAGCCCGGGGCGGAGCGGGGTGGAGCGGGTGGAGCTGGGGGCGGAGTGGGGAGGCGCCTGGGGCGGGGAGGAGCCAGGGGCGGGGGCAGAGCCTTTGGCCTAGGGCGCCAAAAGGGCCTGATCCGGGCCTGCCCAAGCTGCGGATCTGTGTCCTCAGAGAGAGTGCGACCCCATTGAGCACAGGTAGCCACCCTATGCCCCGATCTGTCCCACGACTGGCCAGGAAGACTTCTGTTTTGTCAGGATTAAGGTTCAGCTTGTTAGTCCTCATCCAGCCCATCACAGCCGCCAGGCACTGGTCAAGAACCCGAGGGGCGTACTTGGAGGGTTTCTAGTAGAAAAGAGTAATAGAGTTGAGTGTTGCTAACTTTTAAATTGATTATAATGTCACCTCATTATGCACAAGCCAACAGATGTATTCTCATGCTGTAAAAAGCTTCAGCTGATGATTTCCACATTGGCCGGGCACAAGATCAGGCTATGTGCAACTTTCCAACATATTCAAAGCGGTGAAGATAGGTGTGGGTAGAAATTGCATCTTCCCCTGCAATATCGACAAAAATTCACTCGACAGCCTGCTTTGGCACCCACGCATCCCACCCACTTACTCCAATATATTTCTAGTTTGCTTTCTGAGGGGTGCTGCCTTTTAAAATAACGGTTATTAATAACTTTGGTGAGAACAAGGCAGATGAGATGTGATTTACAATATAATGTCTACACGAGGGGCATCTCTTCAAAACTATATTAATCTTTTGCATTATAGGAGTCACATTCCAGCTATCAAACCCGATTTGGCCTGCTACCATCAGATAAGTTATCTTAACCTTACATTAAGATAAATGTGCACCATAGCTCTGCTGAGCTCAGCTGCTTTTCGCATAGCATGCAATATGGTGTTTATCCATTGACTGCTTGGATTTTGAGATAGAATGAAGCCTCGAAGCAAGCTGTAGAGCAGTGTTTTTCAACCTTTTTTGAGCCGCGGCACATTTTTTACATTTACAAAATCCTGGGGCACACCACCAACCAAAATGACACAAAATGACACTCTAACACAGTAATACATATAGTTAATATGTTTTAAATGTATTTATACACTCAGTGTGAAACCTGGACCTGTTTCGATGAACTCAACATAGATATCCTGGCAGGAATGGCAGAAAGACACACACAAAGGTATTGCTCAACAGCTGGGAGATATAGTTCACCCGCAATCAAAGAACATTCTGAACTCCACCAATGATGGAATGGAATCAAACTTCCCACACAGAACTACCATAACCAAGAGAAAATACTATAAGAGTTTGGTGGGCATTGACCTTGGGTTTTGGAGTTGTAGTTCACCTATATCCAGAGAGCACTGTGGACTCAAACAATGTTGGATCAGGACCAAACTTGGCATGAATACTCAATATGCCCAAATGTGAACACAGATGGAGTTGGGAAAATAGACCTTGACATTTGGGAGTTACAGTTTCTGGGATTTATAGTTAACACACAATCAAAGAGCATCCTGAACTCTTGCAACAATGGAATTGAACCAAACTTGGCATATTGAACTCTCATTACCAACAGAAAGTACTGAAAGGGTTTGCTTGGGAATTGACCTTGAGTTTGGAAGTTGTAGTTCACCTACACCCAGAGAGCACTGTGGGCAGGAGGGGGAAGAAAGGGCATTGGAGGTTCCAGTTTCCCACGGCACACCTGATGATTGCTCAAGGCACACTAGTGTGCCCCGGCACACTGGTTGGGAAACACTGCTGTATTATACGGGACATCCCATATTTTTGCTCTTAATTTCGTGTCCTGTATTTTCAGCTCCTGCCCCGTATTGACAGGACAGGACAGGTGGCAGCAGGAGGCGAGGAAGGAAGGGAGAACTCTACATGAATGACTGGTAGCTGCCGCTCAACCCACACAAACACTGGGCCTGGTCCGGCTTACTAACTCGGGCCAAATGCAAAAAATGAGACGACGGGAAAAACGTAGCAAATCCAACTAAGTTCAATGATGAAAATAATCAATGGTTTATTATAAATTTTTAAGTGGAATATAAGTGGATCATTCGTTCCAAATAATATACCATAGGCCTTCCATGGAAAATCCCAAACACAAATTATAATCCGGGATATCTAGGAAGGGTACAGGTCGACGGTCTGGTTGATATAAGGCCTTGCCGTTTCGCCTATCAAGGCTTCATCTGGACCTGGCATATAGTATTAATCCACAAATAATAAGATTCCACTGGTCCGGTATATCAATATTGAGTCATAAGTATATCACAGTAGTGGACGCAGCCACTAGGCATTTCCAAGCACACGGAAATCCCAGATTATAATTTGATACCCATATGAATTGGAATGGATGGACTTTTGCGTTTGGGATTTTCCATGGAAGGCCTATGGTATATTATTTGGAACGAATGATCCACTTATATTCCACTTAAAAGATTTATAATAAACCATTGATTATTTTCATCATTGAACTTGGTTGGATTTGCTACGTTTTTCCCGTCGTCTCATTTTTTGCATATTGGCTCCTTCCCTGGCCGCTCTAGCCCTCCCTCTTGAGCATAAAGAGAGGTGAGCGTAGAAGGGGAGCAGAAGGGGGAGGGGATGGTTTGGTTGCACATGCCGGGAGTTCTTCGGCGTTGAGTATTTATGTCACAGCGGATAGGCAACAGAAATATAGAAGTTTAATTCTCCATCGGCCCAAAAACTCCAGTCTCTATTCGAGTGAATAATGAAACTCTCATTCAATTAACAAGGTAAATATATAACTTTGTATTGAATTGTATTTAACAATAACTGGCAAAACATCGAAAAACAACAGCCATCACAGCTACCTTTCTAAACATCCTTTCCTCACAGATATTAAATCCCAACTGACAAATCCCAACTGTCACTTTGTAACTGACATTCCTCAAGGTTCCATTTAGCAGTCTTGAGACAGCGCCATCTGGTGTCAAACATGTCACACTGCAGGTCATCTCAAACTGCGAAAATATATCTTGTGCTGACTCATGAATTGCTATTCAAAATGCAATAATCTGACAGGAAGCCCCCACACTCAGGGGATCGGGCCCCCAATAAAAGAGACACAAAGGCCCAACAAGCAGGCCGCACAGAGGGGGAGCCAATCATCCCTGGCAAAGGCAAAGGGAACGGGAGGAAAAGAGCTAAAGGGCACCAAAATGGCGGATGAGCTCTCACAGTCCTAGGAGCAGGGAAGAAGAAGAGCTTTTTGGCGGGAGCGCCATCTTGGGAGAGGGAAAAAGACAATCTTCCAATAGTAAAACAGGGAACAGCACAACTGACAATAGAACTATGTCGGCACTGCATGAACGGACCTCAAGAGCAAAAGAGCGGAGGATAACGCAAGAAGAGGGACCAGAGGAGGAAGGAGTAACTTTGAGGGACATCCTTGCAGAACTGCGAAAAATAGGGGAAGCTCAAGACGGATGCCTACGGAAGATGGATGCCATAATGTCTCGGCAAGAAAAGCAAATGGGAACGATCCGGGAGCACTCCCAACGTGCAAGAACAGAGCCAACCGAAGAGGCGTTCCCCACAATGGCAAAACAATAACTGGCAAAACATCAAAAAACAACAGCCATCACAGCTACTTTTCTAAACATCCTTTCCTCACAGATATTAAATCCCAACTGTCACTTTGTAACTGACATTCCTCAAGGTTCCATTTCGCAGTCCTGAGACAGCGCCATCTGGTGTCAAACATGTCACACTGCAGGTCATCTCAAACTGCGAAAATATATCTTGTGCTGACTCATGAATTGCTATTCAAAATGCAATAATCTGACAGGAGTGACGGACCGGAAGAGGCGGGCCTTCCTGGAAGGAAGGGAGGGCGGAAGGGGCAGGGCGGCTGCGGCAAGAGGCGCTTGCGGAGAGAGGGAGCCAGAGTGGAGTTTGTTCACACAGCCACTTGCGTCTCGGGCCTGCTGGGGATTCTGGGCCTTGCGTAACGGTTGCGGCGGTGGTGAAGGAGGGGGAGGAAGAGGAGGAGGCGGCCGCCACATGGGAGGGGATGAGGTGCTGGGTCTGCAGAGGCGGCAGTGGGAGGTTTCCCTGGGGAGCGCGGTGAACACATTAGATAAAAACATTAGGCCAAGAAATCAATTTAAAACATTATTATCAACCATATATCCATATCCAAGACCAAATTAGCATCCAAAGACTTAGTCCAAAGCCTGTCCATTGTCCGCTCTCATGAACATTGCAATTGCTGTCAAGCCTGCTACCCGAATGCCTGGTCCCAAAACCATGACTGATCTACTCACATTTGCATGTTTTCGAAGTGCTAGGTTGGCGGAAGCTGGGGCTGACAATGGGAGCTCACGTCGCTCCCCAGATTCGATCCTGCGATCTTTTGGTCAATTGGAAGAATAGTTACCGTATATTCCACCAATCAAAATTCTCTAGGAAGGGCATTCCAAACAGGATGTGAGAACACTGAAAACATGCTTTTCTTCATGCAAGGATATTCCTCTGATAAATGAACACAGAAAAACACTTGGAGAAATGCTCTTTCAGGTCTCAGCCAGTAGAGGGAGCTGTAACGTTAGGCACTGCCATCTAAAATTGATCTCAGAAGTGAACAGGTAGCCAGTGTTGGCTCCTTGGGGATCAGCAGATGGTTATCTTTTCTGGCAACACTACTTAGATTTCTGGCAAGTCATGCTGCACTCATTGTATGTTCCGGATACTCTTTTCAGACAATGATGTGCAAAAGGCTTTACAATCATTCTTACGTCAGATTTTCTGGCTGGGAAGACCAACCAGTATGTTTGTATCATTTAGGGCAGGGGTCGGGAACCTTTTTGACTCAGAGAGCCATAAAGCAAAATATTTGGAAATTTATTTCAGTGAGAACCATATAATATATTTTAAGACTGAATTCTATATAGGCCTTATATGCTTCCCCCTTGCCCCAGGGCCGTAGCCAGGATTTTGATTCGGGGGGCTGAGTTTGGTTCCGGGGGGGCTGAGACTGGGTGGAAGATGGTCTACCCTAGCAAACCTTTTGTATTGTTATCCCAATAACCCCATTAATGTGGGATATAATGAGCATGGTGATCAGATCATGATATGAATAAACATAACAGTTTAAATCAGGGGTGGGCAACTATTTTTTCCAAGGGGCCACACGAGAGCCAAACAATATTATGGAGGGCCGCACCTAAAGGTGGAACTACATGCTAATCTACATAATTTATTTATTTATTCACTTACTATATTTACTATATATTACACATCATTAATATTAACATATTAATATATCAAGAAATATTCATATATTATTAGTATTAATATCATAATTATTATATTATAGTATATATATAAGCATAATATATTGAAATTATAATATATCATATAACATTATATTATATTATTTATTATATTATTTTATTATTGTTATAAAATTATTATACAATAATAATAAAATCACTAAAATAAAAATAAAGCTTCCTTATAGTCCCCTTCTCTGGAGATTTTTATGCAGAGGCCAGGCAGGGAGGCAAGCCAGGGGCCCTTAGGCGGGCCGGATAGAATCAGCCAAGGGCCGCATCCGACCCCGCGGGCCGCAGTTTGCCCACCCTGGTTTAAATAATGTACCAGTAAGGCCTTTTCGCCCCCCGGCTACATGCCGGCCCTTGCCTATGTCCTTATATGAAATATGAAATGCCACCTGGTTTTGAAGCAGAGGCTGGATGGCTGTCTGTCGGGAGTGCTTGGCGCATGTGTTCCCGGGCAGGCCTAGATTACCCATAAGGCCACCCTAGGCCATGGCCTAGGGCGGCACCTTGGGGGGGGGCAGCAGGTCCGGACCCACCCAAAAAAGTTTTTTTTTATTCCCCAAAAAATTACAATTTTTTTAAAAAAAATAATTTAAAATTTCCAAAAAAAGGGGGCGCATGTGCGCGGTGGCGTAAGCGCCATCCACGGCCGCCCCCCTCCTTTGCTCTGCTCCCCTCGGCTTTGCCCCCACCCTCGACTCCGCCCCACCCCTGGCTTCGCTCCCGCCTCCTCGCCGGCGCAAGGAGGAGGAAGGAAAGCCCCATCCCCGGAGCCGATGCGGGGCCTCCCCACGGCTCCTCCCTCCCTCCTAAAGCTGCGATTTCGGATGCTTCTCAGGCCAGCATAGTGGCTTTAGGAGGGAGGGAGAGAGGGAGGAGCCAGTGAGGAGGCGGCGGCGGGGCGGGGGCGGAGCGGGGAGGAGCTGTGGCGGGGTGAGGATGGGGCGAGGAGGAGCCGGGGGTGGAGCGGGGGCGGAGCCGGGGGCAGAGCGGGGGCAGAGCCTTTGGCCTAGGGCGCCAAAAGGGCCTGATCCAGGCCTGTTCCCGGGGGTCACTTCCAGCTCGGCGATTCTCCACCCTGGCGGAGGAATGCCTTCACTGACTGAGCACTGAGAGTATCGGCTGCGAGTTTTGCGGCATTTGCGCGCCGTTCCGGCCCGTCCTTAAATCACAAACACGGCCGCCTCCCTTCACCGCAGAGGGGCAGCGAGTAAAGGCGGTAGGGAGGCCTTGCCATTAATTTCCTCACAGCTCCCTCCCTCCTTCCGTCCATTGCGGTCACTCCCACCTGCCCGACTGCCCGCCTCAAATGGCAGCGCATTTTCAATCTCCTCGCAGAGGCTCAAGAGGCAAGGCCGGCTGAGGGCACTGGAAGCGCCACTTTCTCCGCTGAGCTCCAGCTCAGGGCTCCTCTCAGTTTCCCGACCAAGGCCCGGCTGAGAGGCCCAAGGACACCTGTCTCCCTGCCCAGAAGGAAAAGAAATCCCTCCTCCGAACGCTAAAAGAAGAGAAGTCCCTGACGGCGGGAGGGAGGCAGAGGAGCCAGGCCTTGCCATTAATTTCCTCACAGCTCCCTCCCTCCTTCCGTCCGTTGTGGTCACTCCCACCTGCCCGACTGCCCGCCTCAAATGGCTGCGGAGGCTACGGAGCAAAGTATGTTCAAATAAACGTGCCCGATGGAAAGCGGCGGTGGGAGACACATGCCATATGTCCCGGATGTAGGCGCCCAATTGGAGCGAGGACACAGAACACATGAGAGGGCAAGCAGGTATCCAGGCAACCCCAAAGGGGAGGATGCAAACAAACAAAGGACATGCCAAAAAGCCTCAAGTGAGGCAGGAATGCTGGATGCGGAAGTGGGGTAAATCAAGGCGAGCATCCAGGCAGCCCCCAAGAATTGGGGGGCAGCACCTGACGAAAGAGCTAGATGCCAGCATGAAAAGAGCCGGATATGGCTCGTGAGCCATGGGTTCCCAACCCCTGTTTTAAGGGAAAGCATCTGAAAACTAATCTCAAGACAGCTTCATCTGAGACAGTAAATACCCTGTGTTGTCAAAGGCTTTCGTGGCCAGAATCATTGGGTTGTTGTGAGTTTTCCGGGCTGTATGGCCATGTTCCAGAAGCATTCTCTCCTGATGTTTCGCCCACATCTATGTCAGGTCTCCTCTTCGTATGTTGGTTTGCTTTACCCCAGTTGCACAACTGTTCCATGTTCCTTAACGATAACATATTTTACGTGTAATATCTTCTTTTCCTTTACTTGCTTTATCTCTGCCCTGCTACACAGACTTATCTACAGCCAGACTTCCTCTTTTTCTACTGCAGTAACTGTCTGTTATTGCTTGTGAGTCAGTATATTGATTGTATTGTTGTATTATTTGCTGTACCAGCCCAGCCTGAAGAAAACGGAAGTCCTCTACCAGCCCGCACCACAGGTAGAACACCATCACCCCCACGTCAGCATAGGCAAATCTGTGCTTAAGTCCGTGCAGGCGTTCACCTACCTGGGAAGCATCATCTCTGCAGACACCAAGATTGAGAAAGAGATAGATCACAGATTAGCTAAAGCATAGAGTGCATTTGGAAGGCTTCACAAAAGCGTCTGGAGCAACAAGCACCTCAGGCAAAGCACCAAAATCAGTGTGTACAGAGCTATCGTACTGTCTATTCTCCTCTATGGGTCTGAAACATGGGTCACCTATCACCAACACCTACGACTCCTCGAACGCTTTCATCAGCGCTGTCTTCGCACAATCCTAAATATACACTGGACCGACTATGTGACTAATGTTGCTGTCCTTGAGCAAGTAGCCAGCATTGAGGCCATGCTATTGAGAACACAGCTGTGCTGGGCAGGGCACGTCTCTAGGATGGAGGACACCACCTCCCAAAGATACTACTCTATGTTGAACTTGCCATGGGTCAGCGCAAGAGAGGTGCCCCCCAAAAGGGATATAAGGACTCCCTGAAACAACATCTCAGACTCAGCCAAATTGACCACCAACAGTGGTCCACCCTGGCCTCACATCAGGAGGCATGGAGACGCACTATCCACAATGCTGCGGCCTCTTTCGAGAAGCCACGCCGAATGGGTCTCGAAGAGAAACGACAACGCAGAAAGAACCGCAACGTGGGAACAACAACACCCAAGGAGACTTTCTGCTGTGCTTTTTGCAGCTGAACTTGCCTATCTCAGATTGGCCTTTTTAGTCATCAACGCGCTTGTAAAAAGTCCTTCCTAAGAATCTTCATTCGCGAAGTAATGCCGAGAGAGAGATTATTTGCTGTTATGTTGTTATTATGTGTCATTGGGCTTGGCCTCATGTAAGCCGCCCCGAGTCCCCTTGGGGAGATGGTGGCGGGGTATAAAGTATTATTATTATTATTATTATTGTAAGAACAACATTTCACCTACATTCCATTGGCTTTGGATCTGTTACCCTTTGCTTCCATGGAGGCCAATCCTTTGAAGTCTTAAAATATTGTTCTCAAGAGATTTATCCCATCCATATGGTGAAAATACATGTAGGTTCTCCAGGGGTTCTTGGTAGACACTGATTATCTTGATCCGGCACAGTCTGGCTTTAGGCTGGGACATGGTACTGAAACAGCCTTGGTCGCCTTGGTAGATGATCTACGCCGGGAGCTCAACAGGGGGAGTGTGTCCCTGTTGGTTCTGCTGGACCTCTCAGCGGCTTTCGATACCGTTAACCACAGTATCCTTCTGGGTTGCCTTGCAGATATGGGGCTTGGGGGTACTGATCTGCAGTGGCTCCAATCCTTCCTGGAGGGTCGTACCCAGAAGGTGATACTGGGTGACACCTGTTCGACCCAGCAACCTTTATCTTGTGGAGTCCCTCAGGGTTCAGTACTGTCCCCGATGTTATTTAACATCTACATGAAACTGCTGGAAGAGATCATTCGGAGTTTCAGAGTAAGGTGTTATCTGTACGCAGATGACGTCCAGATCTGTCACTAAGGAGGCTGTCCAGACTTTGAACCGGTGCTTGGCTGCTGTGTCGGACTAGATGAGGTCTAGCAAATTGAAACTTAATCCAGACAAGACAGAGGTCCTCCTGGTCAGTCAAAAGGCCGAACAGGGCATAGGGTTACAGCCTGTGTTGGGTGGGGTTACACTCCCCCTGAGGACGCAGGTTCGCAGCTTGGGAGTGATCCTGGACTCATTGCTGAGCCTGGAACACCAGGTCTCAGCGGTGGCCGGGAGAGCTTTTGCACAGTTAAGACTCGTGCGCCAGCTGCGCCCGTACCTTGGGAAGTCTGATCTGGCTACGGTCGTCCACGCTCTGGTCACATCCCGAATAGATTACTGCAACGCACTCTACGTGGGGCTGCCTTTGAAGACAGTTCGGAAATGACAATTAGTCCAACTGGCGGCAGCCAGATTACTAACTGGAGCTACATACAGGGAGCAGACCACCCCCTGTTGTGTCAGCTCCACTGGCTGCCTGTCTATTTCCAAGCTCAATTCAAAGTGCTGGTTTTGACCTTTAAAGCTCTATACCAGACCTGTCCAACAGGCGGCCCCAGCCCCTTGGTTCCGGCCCCCCTACCCTCCTGCAAGTTGTAGTGGCGGCACAGCTGTCCGCCATTACCTGTCCTGGCTCTTCAGCATCGCGAGATTTCCTGGGGCCTCAGCACTCGCCCGGGTAGACTACTGAGCTCGTGGGATTCGTTACATCACTTCCGCGGATCCGCTGGGCCTTCTGGAACTTGTAGGCCTCGTCCCCCTTCACCAGCAGTTGGAAGAGCCGGCTGCAACAGGAGCGGCACGTCACTTCTGGTTCGGGCGAAAGGCAGCTGGGAACTGTAGTAGCAGCAACTTTTTCACACTGCAGCCCCCCAGGTGATCAGTGACCGGAATTCCGGCCCTTGGGCCGGTAGAAGTTGGACAGCCCTGCTCTATACGGTTCTGGCCCAGCTTACTTGTCCGAACGCATCAGCCTCTACGTCCCACCTCGTAATTTAAGATCATCCGGGGAGGCCCTACTCTCGCTCCTGCCAACTTCTCAAACGCGGTTGGTGGGGACGAGAGAAAGGGCCTTCTCGGTGGTGGCTCCCCGTCTGTGGAACGCGCTTCCAAGCGACATACGATCAACCCCATCCCTCCTGGCATTCAGGAAAAAAAGTGAAATCTTGGCTGTGGGACCAAGCGTTTGCACATTAGCACAATACAGCACTTTGGACTAGATTTGTAACAGCAAGTTCATGGATATGGCTCAATGCTCCTGTTATGGACGAAATACTGTTTTCAACTGAAGAGAATGTGTATGATGTGTTTATGTTAATTGTATTTTAATGTGTTTTAATGCTGTATGTTTTGGGTTTTATATTGTATTTATTATGTTGGCATCGAATTGTGCCTTTTGTTAGGCCGCTCTGAGTCCCCCTCAGGGGTAGAGAAGAGCGGGGTAGAAATGTTGGAAATAAATAATAATAAATAGGTTGAGAAGAGACATTATTGCAATGTTTATATATTTGAAAGGCTGACAGATGGCCTAGCAAAGGATACAGATTTTTAGTTGTCAAGAGGATTTAAAAAATTGGGAAGTCCCGCTATGGGTCTTCGGGGTATGGGGTAGTGTCTTGGCACAGTATGCCATATCTGTCATCCCGGGTGTGATGAGGTGGTTATTTATATGTTAATCACATGTTTATTTGTGTATTTAGAAGGGACATTCTATAAAAGCTGCAGGGAGTGAGCCGTGGAATGTTTGCAGCAGCAAGCTGTAAGCAGAGGCTGTTGCCGTGACAACAGAGGCCACTCTGGCTTTAGAATGTTCAGTTTGAATCTGACAGTTGGAGAATGTCAGTTGGCCAGCAGCTGTGACCAGAGTTAGTTGGGAATTAGCAGTTGCTGAAGCTGCAAGCTGTCTGTAGGAGCTGCAGTGTGCAGTTCAGTCTTGTGCGGGTTGAGGGAAACCCAAGTGTGTGGGACAGAGTTTAGTCCCAGGGTTGAGAGTAACCCAGTATTAAGTAGTTATTTGTGTGTAACTGTGTAAGGGGAATTTAAAAACCCCGGTGTTATATTGTTGAAACCTGGAAGTTTGTACCTCTTCGGAGCCTATTTGAAACCACCTAAGCTTTGAGCCCATTTGTGTAAAATAAACTGTTAAACACTTTCAACACTACATCTGTGGAAGTCAGGGGTGGTCTTTGCCATTACGCGGCCTACGCAACCGCGTAGAGCGCCATCTTGGACGCGGCGGGGTGGGGTGCCATCGTGAGGCGCCGCCGCCGCCCGCCCTGCTGCTGCTGCGCTGCCCTCCGGTTTCGCGCAAGACATGCGCAGTGCCTACGGAGCTCTCTTGAGGTCCGTAGGCTCTGCGCATGTGCTTGATTTACTGGCGCGCATGCGCAGTGCCTACGGATCTCAAGAGAGCTCCGTAGGCACTGCGCATGCGCGCGGAGATTTTCACGCGCATGCCTAGTGCCTACGGAGTTCACTTGAGCTCCGTAGGCACTGGGTATGCGCGCGAAAACCTCCGGTAAGTCAGGGAAGGCAAGAGGGGTGGCGGAGAAGAGGGGGAGCCGAGTGAAAGGAGCCGGAGGAGCGGGGGCAAAATAATGATTTGGGGGGGCGCCAAAATAGTGTTCGCTTACAACTTAGAATTACCCTAGACCGCCCCTGGTGGAAGTCGTTTATTCACAAAGACCCTCACATCTAGTGGTCAAGCATTGACAAATGGTGGCAGCAAGTTAATAATAATAAAGAGAAAGCAAAACATTGAGTATTGGAGGCAGTGGTCAGTCATCCACAGTGAATCCAGTACTAGGCTTAGGCACTTCTTCACACCGGGATATCCCGGTATACTAGGAATAGGCTCATTGGTCAACAGGCAAGCTGGATGATGTTCAGATCCAGGCCCATGGTGGCACCAAATTTAAAAGCAGCAGTAATAAAATCCTGGCCTTCATTTTCTCCAATATCTGTTTTCAAGATGGCAGACGAGCAGATCTTGTCCTCTGGATCTGCCAGAAAGGATATACATGTGGTCAACGTATAAGACTGCACTACCATAGTACGCTTCTTTACTCTTCTGCAATTAGGGAATTTTTTTTAATAAGGTGAGCAGTGATACCAATGACATTTTCCTACTGCTGCACTTTTGCTGAGCGTCTTTTCTCAAGATAGTGACTTGCTATTTTCAGACACTTCTCCTTGATTGAAGGTCCATAATATATTAGCAGATCTGTTGTTCTGCCAAAATTCTGGCCAAGAAGGTCATTAGAAGGGTGTGAAGGAAATTTTCCAAGTCACTGGTCCGATAAGATAAACACATGCCAGCTACAAATAATCTGATATATAGAAGAGGGAAATTACCGTATATTCCAGAAGACAAGGCGACTGGGGCTATAAGATGACCTCCCTCTTCGGCGTTGAGTATTTATGTCACAGCGGGTAGGCAACAGAAATATAGAAGTTTAATTCCCCATCGGCCCAAAAACTCCAGTCTCTGTTCGAGTGAATAATGAAACTCTCATTCAATTCACAAGGTAAATATATAACTTTGTATTGAATTGTATTTAACAATAACTGGCAAAACATCGAAAAACAACAGCCATCACAGCTACCTTTCTAAACATCCTTTCCTCACAGATATTAAATCCCAACTGTCACTTTGTAACTGACATTCCTCAAGGTTCCATTTAGCAGTCTTGAGACAGCGCCATCTGGTGTCAAACATGTCACACTGCAGGTCATCTCAAACTGCGAAAATATATCTTGTGCTGACTCATGAATTGCTATTCAAAATGCAATAATCTGACACTCCCCAACCTTTCAACTCAAAATACAGAGTTAGGAATATACTTGCCGTTTAAGACAACTCCGCATTCAGCGCCTCCGTAATTTCCTGATCCCTTCGTTGGGTTCAGAGAGCCATGGCCGTGCCTGGAAACAGGGGCTGCATCGAGGCAACAAGGATTCCTGCCCTCCCAGGCAGTTCCAGAGTGCTAGAGCACCCTCGCCATTGCACTGGCGATCCTAAGCTTTAGCCCTCTTGGATGGAGGGTGCATGCATCGGCGGCGCAAGGAAGCCTTCGAGCCCGAAGACAGAGGGAAGGTACTCCCTTTGGGGAGATGGAGGCGGGTTATAAATAAAGATGATGATGATTATTATTATTTGTGGCCCCTTTTAGCCCCCTTTTACACTGCCGTATAAAATCCAGATTATCTCATTTGAACTGGATTACGGTATATGGCAGTGTAGACTCATATAATCCAGTTATGTGGTGTTTCAGCCTGGTGTTCATGTGCATGATGGGGATGATGGGATTCCCATTGAGAATGCTGATGTGCAAAGTGAAGCTCCAGATGAGGCCCCCGCTCCCGAGAACAGTTTGATTCCCAGGGTTCTGTTAGATGAAAATTCCTTCGTTTGGGAAACAGAAAGAGGCCGCAGCATTGTGGATAATGCGTCTCCATGCCTCCCGATGTGAGGCCAGGGTGGACCATTGTTGGTGATCAATCTGGCCGAGCCTGAGATGTTGTTTCAGGGAGTCCTTGTATCTCTTTTATGAGGCGCCTCTCTTACGCTGACCCGTGGCAAGTTCACCGTAGAGTAGTATCTTTGGGAGGCGGTAGTCCTCCATCCTAGAGACGTGCCCTGCCCAGCGCAGCTGTGTTCTCAATAGCATGGCCTCAACGCTGGTGGTCCCTGCTTGCTCAAGGACAGCAACATTCGTCACGTAGTCAGTCCAGTGTATATTTAGGATTGTGCGAAGACAGCACTGATGAAAGCATTCGAGGAGTCAAAGGTGTTGGCGATAGGTGAGCCATGTTTCAGACCCATAGAGGAGAATAGACAATACAATAGCTCTGTACACACTGATTTTGGTGCTTTGCCTCAGTGCTTGTTGCTCCAGACTGTTTTGTGTAGCCTACCGACTGCACTCTATGCCTTTGCTAATCTGTGATCTATCTCTTTGTCAATCTTGGCGTCTGAAGAGATGATGCTTCCCAGGTAGGTGAACTGCTGAACGGACTTAAGCACAGATTTGCCTATGCTGATGTGGGGATGACGGTGTTCTTCCTGTGGTGCGGGCTGGTAGAGGACTTCCGTTTTCTTCAGGCTGACTTCAAGCCCAAACAGCTCTGCAGCTGTTGCAAAGCAGGATGTTAGACGCTGCAGGGCTGCTTCTGAATGGGCGACAAGGGCAGCATCGTCTAAAAAGCAGCTCATGGACTAGATAGTATAAGGACTTAAAATAGTGTATAACTACTAAAATAATGTATAAATATTACAATAAATATAGCATCCCTATATCGCGGGTTTTCACTTATTGTGGAAGGTTGTGGAACCCCCGCAATAAGTCAGGGAACACTGTATTGTGGATTATCTTCTAGCTTGATATTCTGGGTTATATGGCAGTGTATACAATCTACATTGGACTGGATTATATGGCAATGTGTGTGGACTCAGATAATCCGGTCCAAAGCAAAGATTGTGGGATTTTCTGCCTTGTTGACTATATTATGTGTTGCTATATAGTTTATTTTATTTGTCATTTTATATATAACAATAATTGTTTATTTGTCATTTTATATATTTTGTTATTTTTTCCCTTTGCTGTTTTATTTTCAATTGTGTTTGTATTGTTTTTGGGGCTTGGCCTCATGTTAGCCACCCGGAGTCCCCTTTGGGGAAATGAGGGCGGGTTATAAAGTTTATTATTATTATTAGAGTTTATTATTGCTATTCCGGGTTATTATAGGGCTGTGCGGAAGGCCCTATTGTGTTTGTATTGTTGTTTTGGGCTTGGCCTCATGTTAGCCGCCCCGAGTCCCCTTTGGGGAGATGGGGGCGGGTTATAAATAAAGTTTATTATTATTATTAGAGTTTATTATTGCTATTCCGGGTTATTATAGGGCTGTGTGGAAGGGCCCTATTGTGTTTGTATTGTTGTTTTGGGCTTGGCCTCATGTTAGCCGCCCCGAGTCCCCTTTGGGGAGATGGAGGCGGGTTATAAATAAAGTTTATTATTATTATTAGAGTTTATTATTGCTATTCCGGGTTATTATAGGGCTGTGCGGAAGGACCCTATTGTGTTTGTATTGTTCTTTTGGGCTTGGCCTCATGTTAGCCGCCCCGAGTCCCCTTTGGGGAGATGGGGGCGGGTTATAAATAAAGTTTATTCTTATTATTAGAGTTTATTATTGCTATTCCGGGTTATTATAGGGCTGTGTGGAAGGGCCCTATTGTGGTATCCCAGCCTAGCATGGTGTTCGTGCCTAGTGGTCAGAGCCAGCACCCGGGGGTCCCAGCTGCCCCGGAGCAAGGGGTTCGTGCCTAGTGGTCAGATTCAAGGCTACGTTGGAAAAGACCTTTGCTATCTTCCGTGCTCTCGTAAGGCTGCAGGAGCGGCCGGTTTCAAGTTTCCAGTCTCAAGCCCTGGTCGCAAGGATGGTGCTTATGCTTTTGAATATTGGACTCTTTTAGTTTCTAGCCTCTTGGATTTTATGCAAAGAACTTTTGGACTATTCTATTGATTGATTATTATTTCTTCTTATGGACTATTTCTCTACTTATTCTAAATAAATATAATTCATTGCATCTGCCTGGTGTGTGTGATCTGGGGGGACTGCCGGCGTTCTGAGGTGCAACAGTGAGCCTTGGATCTCAATACCCCTAGTCACACCACGGGCCGAAGGCGCCGCAGAGCAGGCATGGCTGCCCCAACAGCAGCGCAATTCCAGGCGCTTCAGGATGAACTTGTGGTACTTCGTACTCGTGCGGGGCAGAACCCCACGCTTGCATTGCCGCCAAGGTTTGGCGGGGACCCTTTGGCCGTTCATGTGTTTACGGGACAATGTACCACTTATCTGGAAGTCAGAGGCACGGAATTCACCACGGAACGGGCCAAGGTTGTTTTCATTTACAGTCTTCTGGAAGGAACCGTGGCGTCTTGGGCGACCACACTGATGAATGGAGCGGCGGCCGAGGTGGCTACTGCCCAGGCCTTTCTGAACCATCTCAGAGCTACTTGGGGACCGCCGGTCAACACGGAGCTGGCCGAGAGAAAGCTACGGTGGTTATTATTTAAGTTTATTATTATTATTAGAGTTTATTATTATTAAAGTTTATTATTATTAGTTTATTATTATTATTAAAGTTTATTATTATTAAAGTTTATTATTATTAAAGTTTTTTAAAATTATTATTAAAGTTTATTATTATTAATTATTATTATTAGAGTTTATTATTATTAAAGTTTTTAGTTATTATTATTAAAGTTTTTAATTATTATTATTAAAGTTTATTATTATTATTAAAGTTTTTAATTATTATTAAAGTTTATTATTAAGTTTATTATTATTAGTTTATTATTATTAATGTTTTTAATTATTATTATTAAAGTTTTTAATTATTATTATTAAAGTTAATTATTATGAAAGTTAATTATTATTAAAGTGTATTATTATTATTAGAGTTTATTATTAGTTTATTATTATTATTAAAGTTTATTATTATTATTAGTTATTATTATTAGAGTTTATTATTATTAAAGTTTTAATTATTATTATTAAAGTTTTTAATTATTGTTATTAAAGTTTATTATTATTATTAAAGTTTTAATTATTATTAAAGTTTTTAATTATTATTATTAAAGTTTATTATTATTATTAAAGTTTTTAATTATTATTAAAGTTTTTAATTATTATTATTAAAGTTTATTATTATTATTATGAAAGTTTATTATTATTAAAGTGTATTATTATTAAAGTTTATTATTATTAAGTTTTATTATTATTATTAAAGTGTATTATTATTATTAGAGTTTATTATTATTAACGTTTATTATTATTATTATAGTTTTTTATTATTATTATTATTAAAGTTTATTGTTATTATTAAAGTGTATTATTATTAAAGGCCTGTGTGGAAGGAAGGAAGGCCCCTCTGTGGTGCAGAGTGAGAGTGAGAGGGAAGGAGGGGGGGGGGAGAAGGCCTCCAAAGTGGGCGGGGCCTCGCGGCTGATTGACAGGAGGAAGCCCCGCCCCTGGGAGGCCCGGAGGCGGGCTGGTTTGAAAGGCAGGCGGCGGCGGCGATAGCGCTCTTGAGGAGGGAGGGAGCGAGGGAGCGAGGGAGCTGCGGGCGGGCGCAGCAAGGACGTTGTCGGGAAAGGCTTCGTGGCAGCGCCCCCGCCGCTTGGCTGAAGCGGAGCGGGCGGGCGGTGTATTCGTGTGTCCTCCCCGCTCTCCCTCCTGGGGCTCCCCTGAGGGAAGCAGGGGCGGCGGGCGGCCGCGGGGGAGCCTGCGGGGGGCTGGCGGGAGGGGGGACTTGTTGAGGCCTCCCCTCCCCCCCCCTGGATGGCCTTCATGATGATGAAGAGGAAGCGGTTCAAGTTCCGGGTGGAGCTGGAGCTGGACGAGCTCTCCTCGGTGCCCTTCGTCAACGGGATCCTCTTCTGCAAAGTGCGCCTCCTGGACGGGGGCAGCTTCCACGGGGAGTCCTCCAGGTGAGCAGCCCCGCCATCCTCAGGCAGGCAGCAGGGCCTCCTCCGCGGTGGCCCCACTCTCCCCCAACGCCTCAGGAAGACTCAGGCATGAATGTGCCCACTCACTGCCTCCTTCTCCTCCTTCTCCAGCAAGGCCCGCCCCACTCACAAGCACACACAGATCTATACCACACATACCGCCACACACACAAACATATACGTATTTATTTATGCTATATATACACACACACACATATACATACTATATATATACACACACACACATATACATACTAAACACACACGCACACACATAGAGACATACACATACAGACATATAAACATACAGCAACTCTCACACACAGAAACATATACACACATTCATACTTGTTTGTACAGGTGCACACGTAGTCATCAGAAATATATATACATATACACATACATATATACATACATATATACATATACACGCACCCAGTCTGATATGTAAATACACACACATATATATACACATACTGTACCCTACATATAGAAACATTTTATGTCGCTATATATACACACAAACACATATATACCATACATATATACACATACATATACTGTATATACACACACATACACAAACATGCTCACACACGTACAGCTACACACACATAGAAACATATACATACAGACATATATAAACATACAGCAACTCACAGAAACATATACACACATACACACGTCATCATAAATATATATACACATACATATATACATACATATATACATATACACACACCCAGTCAGATATGTAAACACACACACACATATACACATACTGTACACTACATATAGAAACATTTTATGTAGTTATATATACACAGAAACACACATATATACCATATATATACACACATATATATACACACATACACAAACACACTCGCACACATACAGCTACACACACACAGAAACATACATGCAGACATATATAAACATACAGCAACTCACACACCCAGAAACATACACACATATACATACTTGTTTGTGCACATGTAGTCATATATATATATATATATATATATACACACACACACATATACATACCACACATATATACACACACCCAGTCAGATATGTAAACACACACACATATACACATAGAAACATATTTTATGTAGTTATATATACACACTCAAACACACATATATAACATGCATACAAACACACATACATACCTGTTTATACAGATGCACACATAGTCAGACATATATATACACATACAGCCAGACACCGCACATATATATATATATGTATACATACAAACACTTATACCACATAGTCGTCATTAGATGCACACATAGTCAGACATATAAACACACATATATACACATACAGCCAGACACCGCACATATATATATGTGTATACATACAAACACTTATACCACATAGTCGTCATTATTATATATATATATATATATATATACTCACACGTATACACACCCACCCAGTCAGATATGTAAACACACACACACATATATACACACACCACGTATAGAAACATTTCATATAGTTATATATCCATACTCACAAACACACATACAGCCACACACATATATACATACCTGTGTATACATATGTATACATAATCATATATATATACATACATACATACACAGAGAGAATCATATAGATACAGATATTTATAGATATAAACACGCACACAAAATATACTTTTACACACACATACACTTCTGCTTTTTATTTGGAAAAAATAACAAATTAGGTCTCCGCCATGTACTGTATGTGTGTGTATACATATATATAGGCAATCCCCGAGTTATGAACAAGATAGGTTCTGTAGGCGTGTTTTTAATTTGAATTTGTGTCAGTACAAGTACATGTTAAGTGTGCCTCCAGCAATATATATATGTGTGTGTGTGTGTTGTCTGTAAATCAGATGTTTGTAACTCAGGGGCTGCCTGTATAAAATTCGGTAGACATTCCCTCTCCTGGCCAGGAAGGAAAAACAGTGCCTCTTTTATAGCAAAAGCCATAAATAAAGGGTGAATTAATTCCCCGAGACGCCTGTTACGGTTTATGAAGTGCCACAGGATGCTTGTTTTTGCGTGGCCAAAGCCTTTTTTAAAATACTGTTGAAAACCTTGATTGTTTTAATGATTGTTGTGAATGGTTGTACATCACCTTGGAAACCATTCTGGCGGAAAGATAGCCAAAATCCAATACATAAATAGGTTCATTTCTGTGCCTCTTTCCCCCTTCTTGATGCAAAATACGGGTTGTCTCCCAAAAATGTAGGCATCTTTAACAGTTTATACTTTTGGATGTGTTTACTGACTTGTTTAACATTTTCGGAAAATGTGTACACTTTTAATTGGATTATTTTATTTTTAAATTTTATGTTTAAATCTTTATTTATTTATTTATTTTTTATTTCATTTTTTATTATTTTTTATTTTATTTATTTTTTAAAATTTTAATATTTATTTTTAAATTTTAATATCCACATTTAGCCCGGCCAGTTTTAAATTGTTTTGTTATTGCTTATGTGTAATTTATTTTGATTGTATTGTATGTATTAAATCTTTATTTATTTATTTATTTTATTTTTTTTTATTTTTTATTTAATATTATATTTATTTTATTTTAAAATTTTAATAATATTCACATTTGGCCCGGCCAGTTTTAAATTGTTTTGTTATTGCTTATGTGTAATTTATTTTGATTGTATTGTATGTATTAAATCTTTATTTATTTCTTTATTTTAATTTTATTTTTATTTATTTCTTTATTTAATATTATATTTATTTTATTTTTATTTTATTTTAAAATTTTAATAATATTCACATTTGGCCCGGCCAGTTTTAAATTGTTTTGTTAATGCTTATGTGTAATTTATTTTGATTGTATTGTATGTATTAAATCTTTATTTATTTCTTTATTATAATTTTAATTTTATTTATTTATTTATTTTATATTATTTTTATTTATTTATTTTTATTTAATTTTATTTTAAAATTTTAATATTCACATTTGGCCCGGCCGGTTTTAAATTGTTTGTTATTGCTTATGTGTAATTTATTTTGATTGTATTGTTTTATTATTTGCTGTTGTGTTGTTTATTATGTGTCATTAGGCTTGGCCTCATGTAAGCCGCCCCGAGTCCCCTTGGGAAGATGGTGGCGGGGTATAAATAAAGTATTATTATTATTATTATTATTATTATGAGAAACGTTAAGTGAGGGTTGCAACTTAATGCTTTGACAACGTGAGCAGTTCCTTGCTATTTGGGGACAAGAATGTCAACACCTTACATAAAACTATAATCTACTAGCTGAACCCGGCACGCGTTGCTGTGCCCTATGTTGGTGATGTGAGAATGTCAGGGTATGTATGGTTTTGTAGTGTTGTGGTTATGTTTGTTGTGTGTATTTGTATGTGTGTGTATGTGTGTTTATAGTTGAAGGTGTGTTTGCTCTATTGGTGTTTTGTGTGCATGTGTGTGTTTTGGTTTTGGGGTATTATTTTTCTTTCTTTGTGTGTATATATTTGTGTGTGTTTTTAATGGGTTTTTTTGTGTGTGTAGTTATCTGTGTGTGTTTTGTGTTTGTTTATGTGTATATACTTTTGTTTGTTTGTTTATGTGTGTGTGTGTGTATGTTTAGAGGAGGAGGCCGAAAAGGATGTCGATGGGGATCTGCTCGGTTTCCTTACCCCGCGGCCCTCTCCTCGGGCTAGTTTCCGCTGTTCGAAGAGGAGGGCGCTGGGAGATGCGGCTCCCCCTCGGCCTCGTCCCCGGGCAGCGGAATGGAGGCTGCGGAGGGGTTGGAGGAAGCGGGCTTGGCGGAGAGTGCGGGGACTACGGGACACTGCTGTGCGCGGGCATTGTGGGCTACTTGCTGTGTGTTTTCCGGCCGGCAACGGGAGAGGCGTTCCTGCGTCCCGCCTCCATGCGGCGCCTTGAAGGTAAGTCTACTACATCTCCCAGAAAGCTTAGCGCCGGCCCGTTTCCCTGCGACCGGCGCGGAGACTTCTGGGAGGTGTAGTAGTCTTACCTTCCAGGCGGCGCATGGAGACGGGTCGCGGGGACGCCTTTCCCGCTGCCTTTTCCGCCGCATCCTTAGCCCCGAGGAGAGGGCCAGAAGGCCAAGGACGGCGCCGCGGCCGAGAACGCTGCGGGAAAGGCGTTGGCGCGACCCGTCTCCATGCGGCGGCTGGAAGGTAAGTCAACTACATCTCCCAGAAGTCTCCGCGCCGGTCGCTGGGAAACGGGCGGCGCGAGCTTTCTGGGAGGTGTAGTTGAGTTACCTTCCAGGCGCCACATGGAGACGGGTCGCGGGAACGCCTTTCTGTGTTCTCGGCCGCGGCGCCGTCCTTGGCCTTCTGGCCCTCTCCTCGGGGCTAAGGATGCGGCGGAGAAGGCGGGCAAGGCGGCAGCCGCGTGTCCGGTGTTCAGGAGCGGCGTGGAAGCGGCGGAGGAGGTGGGCATTGCGGCGGTGGCAAGGGGGCGGGGTCTGGATTGTGTTGGGTTTTGTGACGTGTTTTTGGCGGCCATTTTGTGTTTATGGGGTTGTGCGCATGCGTAGCAATGTTTTTTTTTGTGGTAATGTTTTGGGGGGGTTATGTTGTTTTTTTCGGGTGTTTTTGTGGGTGGGTGATGTACCTCGTGGTGGGAGGAGTGGCCCTGGGTGTTGTTGTGGGTGTGGGGAATGTAGTGTTGGCGTGCATGTGCCCCTTGGCACGACCGTTTCCCTTTATATATATAGATTATGCAATTTGTAACTACGATGACATTTAGGCCCCTTGCACACAGCCCTGTATCCCAGAATATCGAGGCAGAAAATCCCACATTATCTGTATGTGGACTCAGATAACCCATGGTGGGATTTTTTGCCTTGATATTCTGGGATATAGGGCTGTGTGGAAGGACCCTCAGCCTTCAAAATACATGTATTTATTTAGCCTTCAATTAATCACCATAGCTTAATGTTGAAAGGAATTTATCAATCTTTTTGAAGGACACCTTATATATTAGTTCTGTTTTCTTTTTTCTTTTTTTTGAAATATATTTATTAGGGTTTTTCCATAAACAGTAAAAGTGGGGGAACAATTTCAGGTAAAGGACAGTAGGAGAGATAGAGAAAGGAGAGGCTGAGAGTGGTGATGAGAGAGGGGGGTAGAGGGGGGCATCGGGGGGTGGGAAGAGGGGGTGCGGGGGTGGTAACAGGGGATGGGGGGTAGAAAGGGGTAAGGGTTAGGGGCGGTGAAGGAGGTTGTTTGGTCTGGGATCTGGGAAGGATAGTAATGGGTAAGGGTGATGAGAAAAGATAGAGATAGGGGTAACTTGTTTCCGTCTAAGTTCCTTGTTCATGGACGCTTCTTGTTTTTCTCGTGCAGTCTCTCTCCTTGTTAAGCTGGACATTTCTTTTTTACAAGTCGTCTTTTTAGGCTCTTTTTCCTTCTTTTTCCAGAGCCGGGTCTTCATAACCCTCTTGATCTAAAAGCAATCTGTTGTTTTTAGTTTTTGTCCTTTTAAAAACTCTTTTCCCTTAGCCTTCAAAATCTTTCCAGTGTTTGGTGTCCATTGTCCGCTCCTTGTCTTTTAGTGTAGCTGGATCTGTACCTTTTCGTGTTCCTCGGCTTCCTTTCTAACCGTTCTCTTTAGGAGATTCGAGGCCTTTTGTATCCATCCCCAAGATGCCACATCTCGTAGGCCTAAAATACGCCTCTAGAGAGGGGCAATTTTCTTTAGGTTTTTCTTTCTTCCTTGCTGGGTTGTTCTCGTCCAGCTTCTCTTCCTATTGGGCTGCGTCCCATTCTTTTTGCCTTCGTTCTCATCTGTATCCAGGATGGGGCCTTTGGGTGTTGCAGCGGCCTCCTGGCTTCTCCCCTCCTCTCTTTCTTGGGGAGCAGAGGCTCCAGAGCCCTTCGAAGTCATTCTTGCAGCTTCCAGCGAGGCTTCCTCACTATTTTTGGGGTGGGGTCCTCCTTCCTCTGATACTACCCGCGGCCTTACATTCTCCTTCCCTCTCTTCTCTCCACCTTCACGCACCGGTGCTTTCCCCTTGACCTGGGGGCGTCTTCTCCATCCTCATAGAAGGTCAGCTGCTCTGGCTTTGTGGGGAACGCCTTCAGTTGGTTCTGTTCTTGCCTGTTGGGTGTGCTCCCGGACCTCACCCATTTGCTTTTCTTGCCGGGCCATCATGTCATCCATCCTCCGTAGGAATCCGTCTTGGGCTTCCCCTATTCTTCGCAGCTCTGCAAGGATGTCCCTCAAGGTTATTCCCTCCTCTTCTGATCCCTCTTCTTGCCTCATTGCTCTTTTGCTCTTGAGGTATTTATTGTTTATTTATTTATTTTTTACTTATTTAAGGATTCAGTCGCTCGATGCTTTTATCCGGCTTGGTGGGGTGAGCCGGAGCCCCTGTGGGAGTGAGTTCCTGTTTCCTGGAGCGTGGGGAGGGAGTGGAAGGGGCGGTGTCCCCCCTTGTCTCTCCTCTTCTTCTTCTTTCTTTTTTTTTCCCCCTATGTGGCTGCGCTCCAGCTTTCTCCCTGCCCCTTTGCCAGTAACTTTGTGGGCCTGCTTCCCTGGGCCTCAACTGGGGAAGTCTCCTGTGGCTGATTGTGGCCCACAGAGTTATGTGCCTCACCTTGCCAGCTCTGTGTCCAGGCTCCTGGTTTCGGGGGGGGGGAGGGGGGTAGTGGGGGAGGGGTTCCACTCTCCCTTCCTGTGTCTCTCCTTTTCTTTTGGTCCCTTTGCCCCCGTTCCGTCTGTCGCGCCTGCTTCTCCTCCTTGCCTTTCGCTGCCTCGCTTTCCTCGTCCTCCTGGGCCCTCTTCTTGATCCTGCTCCACTTTTTTGGTGCTTTTTTTTTTTTGGTGCTTCCGGCTTTCAGTCCCTTCCTTTTCTGTGTCCCCGCCAGACTTCCGGTATGTGTCCGCCGTCAAGATGCGCCCGGGCGGCTTGTTCTCCTCCCTTCCGGTTCGTTTCGCGCCTTTTCTCCCGCGGCAGGAAGGAGCCTCCTCGAAGATGGCCGCCTTCTCTGTCAGGTTGTTGTTTTTTGCCCTACCCTGTCTCTGCCGCCATCTTGGGGTTCAGGGCTCCCTCCTCTTTGTGTTTCGGGGCCTTTTTACAGCTGCCCTGGGCACCCGCGGATGGTCTGTTTCTCCCTCTTTTCCTTTCGTCCCCGTTCTTCTTCCCTCTCTGACCTGCTCGTCGGGTCCTCGAGGCTCTCTCCTTACGGCGTGCCTGTCCGTTACCCAGAGGCCGCCAGCTGTTTCTTCTGTGTTCTGCACGTTGATGGACCTCCTCTTTATTCCCCCTTTTGCTGCGTCTGGGGTCTCTGATTCCCTTCTGATGGTTGGGGTGGGCTGGGCTGGCAGTGAGTGCGGGCTTGTGCCCGCTGCCCTGCTCCACGCGCCGCCGCCGGAGCAGGGAATGCACCGGGCCCTCTCGATCTCCCCCTCTTGAGGAGGGGGGATCCTTGGAGCCGTCGGTGTGTTCCCCCGGTTTCGCTGCCTCTTGGCTGCTGATTGCAGCCCGAGGTGAGGGTGCGATTCGCCCTCTGGCCCGTGAGAACGGTTGATGGCCTGAGGAGCTCTCAGGACACCCGACCTGCCGCCATCTTTGCCCCCCGATCTCCCAGTTCTGTTTTCTTTATACTCTCAAGGAAGTGGGGATTTGTATCTTACAGGCCACTTCTACACCAGGAATGTGGCGCAGCAGGCTGGGAGTCAGTTGCATAAGATCTCTACTGACCAGAAGGTCATGAGTTCGAGGTCTGCCCGGGTCGGGGTGAGCTCTCGACCAATTTGTGTAGCTTGTTTATTGACCTTTGCAACCCGAAAGACAGTTGCATCTGTCAAGTAGGAAATTTAAGTACCACTTTGTGGGGAGGCTAATTTAACTGATTTCTGGAATGTTAAATTGCCTCTGAGTGTCTGTCTATATATGTTGTATGTCAATGGCATTGAATGTTTGCCTGTATGTTTGCCAAGTGATCTCTCCAATCATCTGGAGAGGCCCTATTCTCACTTCCGCCCCCTTCGCGTCTGCGATAGGTGGGGACGAGGGAGAGGGCCTTCTCTGTAGTGGCCCCCTGGCTCTGGAACTCGCTCCCCAAGGATATCAGACAAGCCCCCACATTGGCAGTTTTTAGGAGGAGCCTGAAAACGTGGCTGTTCCAATGTGCCTTCCCTGCATAAAGTAAATAATGCCTGCTGTGACCAATTCCTTGTAAATGTCCTCAGAAGCACTTTATTACCGGTTGGGTTGTCTGCCCCACATGATCCTTTAAAACCTTCCTGTTACACACACTCTACCTGTTTGCATCCAGTGATTATTATTTTAAAATTTTAATATTTCACATTTAACCTGGTCAGAATGGTTTTAAATTGTCTGTTATTGCTTATGTGTAAGTTATATTGATTGTATTGTTTTATTATGTGCTGTTGTGTTCTTTACTATGTGTCATTGGGCTTGGCCTCATGTAAGCCGCCCCGAGTCCCCTTGGGAAGGTGGTAGCGGGGTATAAATTAATATTATCTGAATTATATGGCAGTGTAGAAGGGACCTTAGAGATGACTTTGGCTTGACGTTGAGATCAAAGCTCTTTAGCAAGATTCACTTTATATTTCCTTTCAATGCCAGAGATGAATTCCCATGGAAGTAATGCAGTAATCAAATTGATGTCTCTAGCCATGTACAGAGTGCATCCCCTCTCCATCAGAAGTGGGAGGCATTCAGTGTTTGAGTTTCCAGGCAGGTTTCAACCTCATAGCAACTGGAAACATACCTGTGCATATTCGTACATGTACACCTGCATACACGCAAATGTTGAAGCCTGCTATTAAGAATTGCTTTATATTTGGTTGTTGTTGTTATTATTATTACTAGCTGAGGACCCGGCGGTGCCCGGGTTATTTGAGGAAGGCATTGTCTGCCAAGGTTGGTTCCCAACCTTCCAGATGTTTATGTGGCTTGCAGTGGTCTCAGGAACTTAGTGAAGGTACTGCAAGTCCCATTGGCCATGGTCCATCCCCCTCCAAACAGCACCAGGATGTAGAGTGGGTCATGGGGGCTGTGTGTGTCACATTTGGTCTTGATCATTCTTTGGATGAGGGTTGCAGCGGTCTCTGGAAGTGAGGGAAGGTACTGGAAGTCCCATCATCCATGGCCCCCCGTTCTCCAAATTGCACCAGGATGTAGAGTGGGTCATGGGGGCTCTGTGTGCCAAGTGTGGTCTTGATCAGTCATTGGATGAGGGTCGCAGCGGTCTCAGAAAGTGAGTGAAGGTACTTCAACTCCCATCAGCCATGGTCCATCCCACTCAAAACTGCACCAGGATGTAGAGTGGGTCATGGGTACTCTGTGTGCCAAGTTTGGGCCTGGTCTCTGATTTGTAGGGGCTGCAATGTTCTGTGATAAATGAATTGGGTGAAGGTACTGCAAATCCCATCATTTGTGAGCCATCCTGCCGTAAACCGCAGCAGGTTTGTAAAGTGAGCCATTGGGCCTCTGTGTGCCAAGTTTAGTCCTGATTCGTCATTAGTGTGGGCCACAGTGCTCTAAGGAAGTCAATGAAAGGACTGCAAGTCCCATCATCCATGGTCCATCCTCCCTCAAACTGCACCAGGATGTAGGGTGCATCTTGGGGGGTTTGTGTGCCAAGTTTGGTCTTGTTCTGTCATTGTTGGGGGCCTATTCAGGAAAATCAAGTTGAGGAAGCCTAACAGTATCCCATGAGCTGAGGCCTAGTCAGGAAAATCAAGTTAAGGAAGCCTTGCTGTCAATTTTGGGCCTGGTCTGTGATTTATAGGGGCTACAGTGTTGTTTGGGAAGTGAATGAGGTGACGGTACTGCAAATCCCATCATTTGTGGCCCATCTTGCCCTAAACCACACCAGGTTGTGAAGTGGGCCACTGGGCCCCTGTTTGCCAAGTTTGGTCCTGATCCGTCATTGCTGTGGGCCGCAGTGGCTGACTGCCGGAGGCCTTTCCTTTTCCCTGAGTCACTTTAGAATGTTGGAATGTGGTTGGCCAATCGGAGTCCTTTATGCAAATCCCATTTCAGTGGCAACCCATCCCCTCTGACTGGGGCCGTAGAATGTTGGGAGTTTTGAGGGTGGCCAATCAGAGCCCTTTATGCAAATAATCCCACAGTGGCAGCCAATCGAAACACTGGCACATATTCCTCCCTCCGCACAACCGCCCGCAAACACTGACTTTTATTATATACATAGATAGATTATGCTTATTTATACCCCACTTTTTCTTTCCGCAAAGGAGATATTTCATTGCCAAATACTACTCCTGCAATAGGACAAGCACTCTACAGAGCACAGCGGGATTTCTACTCTTGAAGGGTTCCGAAGGTGCACTCTTGCACATTCATCTGTGCCTGTGCCATTAGCCAAAACAGGAGTCCTAGAGACCAGCAGGGTTAATAGTTGTGGTTGACATAAGTAGGTCTATCGCAGAAGAATATAAAGAAACAAAGATTAAATCAAAGGCTGATCATATGACAACTTAATCCCAGGTAAGCCCCGCTGAACACAGCAGAGTGTATTTCTGAGTACCCATGTACTGGTTGGCGTAAGGCAGTCTTTCTCAACCAGTGTGCCGTGGCACACTAGTGTGCCGTGACGGACCTCCTGCTGTGCCGCGAGAAAAGCTCTCTGCCCCCTTCCTCCCCCTCCTGCCGAACTCCTGCTTCTTGGGGAGGAGGAAGGGCCGGCAGTGGCAAAGAAGAAGGGACCGGGCGCCGCCTCCTTTCGCCATTTTCCCAGCCAGCCTCCAATCCACCATGACTCCCATCATGACTCTCGCCTCGCTTGCTGAAGCCGTGTGGAGGAGTCCCGCCCACTGAAGCCCGTCCACCGCTCATGCTCCTCCTCTGTAGGAGAGCTGAAGCTGGGGGGAGGGGAGGGGCATGGCGCGGCCTGGCTCTGCCCCCTCCCCTGGCTTCAGCACTCCCAGCAGCTGCTCCAGCCTTGAGGGGGCAGTGCCAAGCCAGCCTTGTGCTGGCTCTGCCGCCGCTGGCTTGGCACTGCCCCCTCAAGGCTGGAGCAGCTGCTGGGAGAGGTGAAGCTGGGGGTAGGGGGCGGGGCATGGCACGGCCTGGCTCTGCCCCCTTCCCAGCTTCGGCACTCCCAGCAGCTGCTCCCAGCAGGCCACCAACCCCCAGCCGTTCTTTACTGTGTTAGAGTGTCATTTTGGTTGGTGGTGTGCCCCCAGATTTTTTAAATGTTAAAAGTGTGCCGCGGCTCAAAAAAGGTTGGGAAACACTGGCGTAAGGGTAGAGAGCAAGGACAAAATTCATGAATCAAATGCATGCAATATGCTGAATACACACTTAAAGAAATTATACCGGCAAAAGATAGATAGATACAGATAGATAGATAGATATAGATAGATAGAGTCAACTGGTGTTGTTTCAGAAGTATTATCTGTGTGGGAGTTTCTATTAATAATACTGTGTTTATGGACCTCATCATACATAGAGGATCTAAACCAGTGGTTCCCAAATGTTTTTGGCCTACCGCCCCCTTTCCAGAAAAAAAGTTACTCACCGCCCCCCTAGAAATTATTATTTTTAAAAATGTAATCGCAACTAAACAGAAAGATATATGTATTAATGCAGTGGTTCTCAACCTTTCTAATGCCGTGACCCCTAAATAAGGTTCCTCATGTTGTGGTGACCCCCAACCATATTTTCATTGCTACTTCATAAATAATTTTGCTACTCTTACGAATTCTAATGCAGATATCTAATACGCCGGATGTATTTTCATTGTTACAAATTGAACATAAAGCATAGTGATTAGTCACAAAAATAATATGTTTGGGGGAGTATGGACCACGGATGATGGGATTTGCAGTACCTTCAACCAATTCAGCTCTGACTTCCACAGCCGAGATCCCATGAATGACAGACCAGGACCAAACTTGGCACACACACTCCCATGACTAACAGAAAATACTGGAGAGGTTTGACAGTGATGTAGGGAAGATGTAGTTCACCTACATTTGGAGAGCACTCTGAACCCAAACAACCCTGGATCTGGACCAAATTTGGCACAAATTCTCAATATGCCCAAATTTGAATACTGGTGGGGTTGGGGATTGATTTTGTCATTTGGGAGTTGCAGCTGCTGGGATTTATAGTTCACTTACAATCAAAGAGCATTTTGAACTCCAACAGCAATGGAATTGAACTAAACTTGAGCAATAGAGAATACTGGACCTTGGAAATTGGAAGCTGCTTGCATTTTCCTTCATGTCACGGCCATCTCCCAGGAGGCGCCTGCAAAAACTGCAGCGACTCGGGGGGCGTTTGCAGACGCAGAGGCTTTCCTTTTCTGCTGAACCAACTGGCAGGCACACTCTTCCAAGCACGCGACTGTCTCAGCCTGCCAGTCGGAATCCCTGGGCAGGCGTTGCCTGGAAACCGCAGTGCGCGCCCCCTTCCTCTCCTCAACCCCTCCCACAGCGCAGTCCCATATTGCCGCTTCTTTCCGAGAGACCCGTTGGATTGGAAGGGGCAATACACGACTGCGCCGTGGACGGAGTTGAGGAGAGGAAGGAGGCGCGCACTGCGCCTGCACGGGGTTTCCAACTGGCAGGCGCACACTCTCACGCTTGTGAGTTGGAATCCCGCCACCGCCCCCTTACAGGACTTCAGTGCCCCCCCAAATTCTCCTGAGCCTCCCACCGCCTCCTTGGATTGCCTCACCGCCCACTAGATCTCCAGTTATTCAATGGTCTCATTTGCTTTGTCTGACAGGGTTCTCATGAGAATGTACACTTTCTGATGTCTTTTAAACAGGCTTTGTATACTGGTATCAGTAAGAAGAGCTAAGTCTATATGGAACTGTAAAGTAGGCTTACTGAGAACTCGTGACTTGTGAACAAGCTGCAGGCTGGTGCCTTCCTTTGCTCCGTCCTGATGGCTAATGCAACTGTTAAGCAAACCAGATATAGTTTGCTTAGTGGTTTCACGTTGCTTCCTTCATCAGATAGAATTGCAATCCAGTGTGTTTTGAAGCAATAAACCACGAAACTGCAGTTTGGGTAACACAGTAATCCATGCCTTTTAACCTCTGTCCCATGTCCCATGAGTGGACTGCAAGATGCCCATCCATCCTACATTTTAACTTTCAGTAAGCCTTTCTTAAGCAGCTTTCACGTAGTCCAAGAAACTGTTGAAAAGACTTTTCAGAGATGCCCTTTGCAGGCTGGAACGCCTTGCACTAGGGCAGTGTTTCTCAACCTTCCTAATGCTGCGACCCCTTAATACAGTTCCTCATGCTGTGGTGACCCCTAACCATTATTTTCATTGCTACTTCATAACTGTATTTTTTTTGGCCGGGGGGGGGGGGATTGATTTTGTCATTTGGAAGTTGCTGGGATTTATAGTTCACTCACAATCAAAGATCATTCTGAACTCACCAACAATGGAATTGAACCAAACTTGGCACAAAAAACTCCCATGACCAACAGCAAATACTGGAAGGGTTTGGTGGGAATTGACCTTGAGTTTGGGAGTTGTAGTTCACCTACACTGAGAGCACTATAGACTCAACAATGATGGATCTGGGCCACACTTGACACGAATCCTCAATATACCCAAACGTGAACACTGGTGGAGTTTGGGGAAAATAGATCTTGACATTTGGGAGTTGTAGTTGCTGGGATTTTTAGTTCACCTACAATCAAACAGCCCCTTACACCCCACCAATGATAGAATTGGGTCAAACTTCCTACACAGAACCCCTATGCCTTGAAGGGACTACTAGCTGGTGTGAGCCTCCATCCCACCTCACAGACTCTCCCTCACCCACACATGCGCATCATGTTGCCATGCGCCAAGCACGCCTACTCTCCCCTCCCCACTTGGAGTCTCAGAAACAGCCCTCCCCTTTGTTTCCAAAAAGAAAGAGAAGGACAAGCAGAGAGATCTTCAATTTTCTCTGCCAAAGGGCTTCCTAAGACCATCATAAATATGTTTTCTGATGGTCTTTGGCGACCCCTCTGAAACCCTCTCATGACCCCCCTGGGGGTCCCGACCCCCAGGTTGAGAAACACTGCACTAGGGCTTACTTCTGGGAGGAAATGAGCTGGCACAGCATAAAAGACACCTTTATGCTTAACTGCAAAAATTATCCAGCTTCCTAAGAATTACATGTGGCCCTCATAACTTTGCTTTGACCCCACTTACTTTGTCCTCTCCCCCACACACATATTAGTCAATCAATTTAATCGTATAGGGCTTTATAGGCCAAGACCAGCACTTTAAATTGTGCTCGGAAATGGACCGGCAGCCAGTGGATTTGACGTAGCAGGTGGTATGCTCCCTGTATGATGCTCCAGTGAGCAATCTGGCTGCCGCCCGTTGGACTAGTTAAAGTTTCCGAACAGTCTTCAAAGGCAACCCCACGTAGAGTGCGTTGCAGTAATCTATTTGGGATGTAACCAGAGCAGGATGAAGTGAAGAAACCGTCACTAGATCCTGCGGTTCCCTCCAACTACCGACCAGTGTCGAACCTCTCGTACCTGGGCAAGGTAGTTGAGAGGGCAGTAATGGAGCAGTTGCAGTCCTTCTTAGATGGTGCAACATGGCTTGACCCCTTCCGGTCCGGCTTCCGTTCGGGGCACGGGACGGAGACGGTCCTGGTCTCCATCACAGATCAACTCCGCTGCCAGCTCGACCAAGGCGGGTCTGCGCTGCTCGTGTTATTGGACCTCACGGCAGCGTTTGACACGGTCGACTACAATCTACTGATCCACCGCCTGGCCATGGCTGGAGTGAGGGGGACAGTTCTTAAATGGCTGACCTCCTTCCTCCACCAGCGGTCTCAGCGTGTGAGGAGGGGCGAGGTGGTCTCCGAGGGCTCCTCATTAGTTTGTGGAGTTCCGCAAGGGGCCATTCTCTCCCCTCTGTTATTCAACATCTACATGCAGCCGCTGCACAGCTGGTGCGGAGTTATGGGCTGGAGTGCCACCAGTACGCTGACGACACCCAGCTCATTCTGAGGATGGAGGACAGGCCGGGATCCATCCCCGATAATTTCCAACACTGCCTCGAGGCCGTTACTGGATGGCTGCGTGCCCGTAGGTTGAGGGTGAATCCGGCGAAGACGGAGATCTTGTGGTCGGGCCGCTCGGGTGGTGTAGATGTCCAGCTTCCGACCCTGGACGGTGTGGCGCTATGCCCATCGCCTTCCGTTAAGAGCCTGGGGGTCCATCTGGACTCCCAGCTGACCATGGAGGCCCAGGTCTCCGCGGTCAGCAAGGTTGCTTTTTTCATCGGCGACAGGCTCGGAGGCTGGCCCCCTATATCTCCCGGAATGACCTGGCCACGGTGATCCAAGCTACGGTCATCTCAAGGCTGGATTACTGTAACGCGCTTTACGTTGGCCTTCCTTTGTCGGCGACCCGGAAGCTCAAGCTGGTGCAGAACACTGCCGCCCGGCTCCTGTCTGGAACCCCAGCAGGCCGCCACATCACACCTGTTTTGCAGGATCTGCACTGGCTCCCAATCGAGCACCGGATCTCCTTCAAGGTGTTGGTTCTTACCTTTAAGGCCTTGCATGGCCTGGGGCCAGCGTACTTGAGGGACCGACTCACCCCACACTGTCCCCCGAGATCACTACGCTCCGAGGATGCTAATTTGTTAGAGATACCTCGCGAAATCGGCTAAACTGACATCTACTCGCCGGAGGGCGTTCTCCGTTATAGCTCCTACGCTGTGGAACGCCCTCCCGGCTGGAACGCGGGCTATAAAGGACCTGCTCCCGTTTAGACGCGCCTGCAAAACTTATTTGTTTAAGCAGGCCTTCGGTGAGTAGGTCCTGCCCATGTTCCGCTTTAGCCGCTGTCCTGGGGTGTCACGCTATCTAATTTCTGAACTGTACCTGGGGGTTTTGTATTTTGCTGTTTTAACTGTTTAATTGTCTTAGATGTTTTATCACATTGCTTGTGTGTAGTTGTACCTTCGGTTCCTGTGAGCCGCCGCGAGCCTCAGGGAGTCGGCGGCATAGAAACCCGAATAATAAATAAATAAGTGCAGGACTTCCACAGTCCGGTCTAGCTATTGTAATGTTTTGTGAATGTTTGGTTTTCTTTTAGCATGAAGGAGAATTAGATTTTGCCCTGCTTGAGTTGCTTTTGTATGCATCAACTGGCAATGCAGGTGGGAAAAGGAATGTTGGAACCAGCCATTGTGTAGCGTTCTGCAGTGCTGGCATAATAATGGTGTTTTATGGGTAGGTTCTCACCCAGCACTTGACAAGTGCTTCCTTCTTGGCACAGCAAATAGTCTTAAAATGACAGTGCGGCATTGTAGGCTAATTACTCTGGCATCCAACCTTGTTCAGTTCCAGATCTATAATCTTAGATGCGCTATCATAGTGCAGCATACTGACTATACTCCTACTCTAACTGACATGTATTGGCTCAACTGACTTCTAACTGGCAAGTAACACAAATCTCAACAGACTTCTAACAGACTCAACCGACTTCAGACTCAAACTAATTCTAAAATGGAATCTCACTCAGAATAACATGGAGTTAAGGGGGAAACTGCATAGCAATATATACATACAATACAGTAAGCAATCACAATTATATACATCAGTGTTTCTCAACCTTTTTTTGAGCTGTGGCACATTTTTTATATTTACAAAATCCTGGGGCACACTACCAACCAAAATGACACACTAATACAGTAATACATATAGTTAATATGTTTTTAAATGTATTTATACACTCAGCGTGAAATCTGGGCCTGTTTCGATGAACACAACATAGATATCCTGGCAGGAATGGCAGAAAGACGCAAACTTCCCACACAGAACTCCCATAACCAAGAGAAAATACTATAAGAGTTTGGTGGGCATTGACCTTGTGTTTTGGAGTTGTAGTTCACCTATATCCAGAGAGCACTGTGGACTCAAACAATGTTGGATCAGGACCAAACCTGACATGAATACTCAATATGCCCAAATGTGAACACAGATGGAGTTTGGGGAAAATAGAACTTGACATTTGGGAGTTACAGTTTCTGGGATTTATAGTTAACACACAATCAAAGAGCATCCTGAACTCTTGCAACAATGGAAATGAACCAAACTTAGCATATTGAACTCTCATTACCAACAGAAAGTACTGAAAGGGTTTGCTTGGGAATTGACCTTGAGTTTGGAAGTTGTAGTTCACCTACACCCAGAGAGCACTGTGGACTCAAACAATGTTATGTTATGTTGTTGTTTGTTTTCTATCCAGAATCGCAATGTTGGAAGGAGGCTCACCACTTTAAGGTCCCTAAAACAGGCATGGGAAAACTTTGGCCCTCTGGGTGCTTTGGACTTCAATTCCCACCATTCCTAACAGCCTGAGGCCATTTCCTGCTTACGTGGCTGAGGGGGGGGGGGAGGAAAAGGGCCTGAGGCTGCTAGGCCCAACACTTACTTTTTCTTCTCCACTCGGGCTCCCTTCTTCAGGGGGGGAGAGGGGAGGGAGGAAGACGTGACCCGTGCAGGCGCTACTGCGCAGACTCGCCCCAGAGCAAAGCGAGGCAAAGCGAGCAGAGTGAGGTTGGGAAGAAGGGAGCCCGAGTGGAGAAGAAAAAGTGTTCGGCAGGAGGGGGAAGAAAGGGTATTGGAGTTTCCAATTTCCCACGGCACACCTGATGATTGCTCACGGCACACTGGTTGCGAAGCACTGATATACATATAGGGTTGCCATATGTCCCTTATTCTAAGGGACGTCCCTTATTTTGGCCCTAAAATTTGTGTCCCGTTTTTTCAGGCCCTGTCCCTTATTATTGACTAACAGGACTGGGCGGGGTTGACCAGAGGAACGCACGCGCTGCGGTTTCCATGGCAATGCCTGCCCGGGGATTCCAACTCGCAGGACAGGCTGACAGTTTCACACTTGCGAGTGTGTGCCTGTCTGCATCCCCGTTCGAAGGAAGAGGCGATACAGGACTTTTTCAAAGTATAGTAGATTCAATTAAACGTTACCAAAGGGAATGTTAGATCATGTTGGATAAAGATAGTTTCTGGTTGCTTGAGAGTTAAAATAGGCCTAGCTGTGTATCCCAATACTATACAATGCTGTGTATCCCATAATATACTATATCATTAACTATTGACATAATGATAATGAAGATGTACTGTCTTATAAAATTTATTTTATTTTAATGTTTAGACAGTGCACTTTTAAAGTCTGCAAAGTCAAGTACTAAATACAGATGGAGAAAATAAGGTAGTTCTAATAATGTTTTTTTCTGCATGACAAAGCATGCAGAAACATACCATGTACTGTTAAGAGGGTGTACGTCAGTTTCTTTTGTGAGTTTCAATCATTATCTTATTCTGTTGATAAAACTATACCTAACGTTTGAGTTTCAAGTTTTTTATTAAGTGTCCCTTATTTTTGTGAAAAATCCCGCAAATGTCCCTTATTTCTTATATCAAAAAGTGGCAACCCTATATACATAACAAATAACTGGTATAGGAGGCTTGTAGTAGGTTGCTATTTCCAATAGGATATAATGTGAAATGAAACAGCCTTGTATAAGTAAACAAAAACATTTTGTATCCTCTAGACCAGGGCTGTCCAACATCTTTTGGGCCAAGGGCCGGAGCCCTGGCCACTGATGACCTGGGGGCCGGAGGGGGGCGGCCGCTCCTGACGGCACACTGACGTCACCACGCCGACGCCACCACGCCGGCGTCCTGCACGGCCCGCCCTTTTCGGCAAGGCTTGCTGACGTCACCAAGCCCTGCCGAAAAGGGGCGGGCCGTGCAGGACGCCGGGGCGTGGTGACGCCAGACGTGGTGACGTCAGCGCTGTCAGGAGCAGCCCGCCCCGCCTCCTCCCTCCTCCTACAGTGACAGCCAGGGCGGCAGAACCGGCGATTTCTCTCGGTTCTGCTGCCCCGGCTGAGGCTGTAAGAGGAAGGGCAAAGCCGAGGAGAACCCTCCTCCTCAGCTTCGCCCTTCCAGCTAAAGGCACACGCCAGCCTCAGAAGCAGCGATTTCCCCCGCGTCCGAGGCTGGCATGTCCCATTAGCTTTGCCCTTCCTCTTAAAGGGACACGCCAGCCTCAGAAGCAGGGAAATCGCTGCCGAGGCTGGCGTGTCCCTTTAGCTGGAAGGGCAAAGCTGAGGAGGGCTCTGCTTGGCTTTGCCATTCTCTTAAAGGGACACGCCAGCCTCAGAAGCAGTGATTTCCGCTTCCGAGGCTGGCGTGTCCCTTTAAGAGGAAGGGCAAAGCCAAGCAGAGCCCTCCTCAGCTTCGCCTTCCAGCTAAAGGGTCACGCCAGCCTCCTCCTCTGTCCCGCTCTCCCCCGGCGCACCGATCGGAGCGCCGGGGGAGAGGCGGGACGGAGGAGGCGGGCCTATGGAGGAAGAAGGGAAGCTCTTCCCTTCCTCCCTTTAGGCCTGCCTTCTCTCCCCACCCTGGCGTTCCTGATTGGTGCGCCGGGGGAGAGGCGGATGGAGGAGGAGGAAGGGAGTGGGCGGGGCTTGGTGACATCAGTCTCGGCGCTGGCGCCACGCCTGACGTCACCCAGCCCCGCCCCCCGGAGATCGAATTTTTAAAAAAATTTTCAGGGTAGGCTGGGGCCGTAGGGAAGGGGCTGGGGGGCCGTATACGGCCCCAGGGCCGCCAGTTGGACAGCCCTGCTCTAGACACCAGTTGAAATTGCAGGGATAACTTTTTTCTCATGTTTTCCATTTGCATAGCCAAACTTGAGTGTGTGTGTTTTTTAACATGATGGGGGATAACTGCTGAGACCAGCTAATCTGCTTTACTCTTTTTTGTGTTTTGTTTTTCACGCTTTCTTGTTAAGGGATTCTGAAAACAGAGTTCTGGTGCTTTCTTTCCCTGTTGTAGGCAGGCACACACACAGCTACACTAAGGCTGAATCTATACAAGGGCTGTGCCCCAATTCTACTGCATACAGGGCCGGACTAAGATAATTTTAAATGGTAAGCAAACATGATTTTGCGCCCCCCCCCCCCAAACACTGAAAAATAAAAGGTAGAATGAACCATCAAGGACATTAAGATCCTCCGGTGAGGCTCTGCTCTCGGTCCCACCATCTTCGCAAGCGGGACGAGAGACAGGGCCTTCTCTGTGGTGGACCCTCGGCTATGGAACTCTCCCCCATGTGATGTTAGATCTGCCCCCTCGCTTTTGTTCTTCAGGAGGCTGGTGAAGTCCTGGCTTTGGAACGAAGCATTCCAAGAATAGGCTGAGATGGATTATAGTCGGAAATGAATGACCACGTTTCAGACCAAGTTGAATTTGTGTTTAGTGGCAAATTGGTTTTTATGTATTGTACTTTTAAAGTATTTTAATAATGTTGTGGTAAGATGTTTTTAATTCGTATAGCATTGAATTTTGCTGGAAGCCGGTCTGAGTCCCTCTATGGAGGTGAGAAGGCCAGGGTATAAAAGTTTTAGATAAATACATAAAAAATAAATAGAATGTTATTCACATGTTCGGGGGTGCATCCGGCTGCCGGGCGCTCCTCCTTGGTCTCCAGCCTTGTGGGGGGTGCGCATGTGCACTGCCAGCTGGTTCCGCGCATGCGCATTTGTGTGGCGCGGGTGGCCTGCCTTCCACGGGGCCGGAGACTGCAGAGGAGGGTTTGGTGGCCGGAGTGCCGGAGGCTCTGCCTCCGTCTGCTGGGCGCTCCTCTTCGGTCTCTGGCCTCGTGGAGCCGCTGCGGGCGGCTCTGGCCTGCTCACGCCGGGTGCGCATGTGCAGAGCCAGCTAGTTCTGCACGTGCGCATTTGGTGCAGCGTGGGCGGGCTGTCTTCCATGGGGGCGCAGACTGAGGAGGAGGGTTTGGCGGCTGGGGGCGGAGGCTCTGCCTCCGGCTGTCGGGCGCTCCTCCTCGATCTCCAGCCTCGTGGAGCTGCTGCTGGCAGCTCTGGCCTGCTCGCGCTGGATGTGCATGCGCTGAACCAGTTGGTTCTCCACGTGCACATTTGGTGCAGCGCAGGTGGGCCGCCTTCCATGGGACCAGAGACTGAGAAGGGGTGTTTGGCGGTCGGATGCACCCCTAAATATGTGGTGCCCCATGAAGCGCGTAGTTCGCGTAATGTAAGATCCGGCCCTGACTGCATAGTATCTGCCTTGGTTTGAATCTTTAACTGCCACACACACCTCAGTTTGGAAAACCACACAGTACCCTCATTACATAGCCACATCAGTGCAAGGGCTTGGGGTTTTTTTTAGGGGGGGGGGGTTGTTTGTTTGTTTTGTTTTGTATGGACTATATGTGTTCGTTGCATTGGCTTATGCCTGGTCACACAGCTACAGCATTGCTGGAATGCATGCACAAACTGGAGTAAGTTCTTATACCCTTCCAGCTCAAAACTATTGTATTGTAGTACGTTGTTTGGACTTGGCAGGGAAAAAATCTGTTTTTTTCTAGCCCTTCTTCACCATCTTCCCAATACCAATATTTTAAAAATCCCTCTAGTTCAGTAGTTTTTAACTTGTGGGCCATGGGCCATGAGGACGAAAATCTGGTCTGTGGGCCTCCTTCCTCTTTATGTATTTTATTTTTATTATTTCTGCTCCTTTTGCGCCGCCTGCCACTCCTTCCTTGTCACTAATCATGGCATATGTTCTGTATCAGAAACTAAAGCTGATGTGCTCTATCCAATGCAGTTTTCTGAATTAACATCCCAAACTGAATCTACGTAAAGTTGACCAAAAACTGATTCATGATCCTTTTGGTACTATTGTTGGAGAATGGTCCCTGGTCAAAGTGGTCCCTGGTCAAAAAAAAAGGTTGGGAACCACTACCTAGCCGCCCCGAGTCCCCTTGGGGAGATGGTGGCGGGGTACAAATAAAGATTATTATTATTCTAGTTCAGTGTTTTTCAATATTTTGTGAGCCGCAGCACATTTTTTACATTTACAAAATCCTGGGGCACACCACCAACCAAAATGACACAAAATGACACTCTAACACAGTAATACATATAGTTAATATGTTTTTAAATGTATTTATACACTCAGTGTGAAACCTGGGCCTGTTTCGATGAACACAACATAGATATCCTGGCAGGAATGGCAGAAAGACACACACGAAGGTCTTGCTCAATAGCTGTCAGTCTCTCTCTGTGTTTAGTTTTTATCGCAGTCAAGCTAGAGAAGCTCATCTCACACAGATACGGGAGCAATGTCAAAATAGACCAACAGAAAATACTGGAAGGGATTGGTGGGCATTAGCCTTGAGTTTTGGAGTTGTAGTTCACCGACATCCAGAGAGCACTGTGGACGGAAACAATGTTGGATCAGGACCAAAGTTGGCATGAATACTCAATATGCCTAAATTTGAACAAAGATGGAGTTTGGGGGAAATAGACCTTGACATTTGGGAGTTACAGTTTCTGGGATTTATAGTTAACACACAATCAAAGAGCATCCTGAACTCTTGCAACAATGGAATTGAACCAAACTTGGCATATTGAATTCTCATTACCAACAGAAAGTACTGAAAGGGTTTGCTTGGGAATTGACCTTGAGTTTGGAAGTTGTAGTTCACCTACACACAGAGAGCACTGTGGACTCAAACAATGTTATGTTATGTTGTTTGTTTTCTATCCAGAATCACAATGTTGGAAGGAGGCTCACCACTTTAAGGTCCCTAAAACAGGCATGGGAAAACTTCGGCCCTCTGGGTGCTTTGGACTCCAACTCCCACCATTCCTAACAGCCCGAGGCCCTTTCCTGCGTAAGTGGCTGAGGGGGGGAAAGGAAAAGGGCCCGAGGCTGCTAGGAATGGTGGGAGTTGGAGTCCAAAAGACCTGGAAGGTCCAAGTTTGCCCATGCCAGCTTTCGACAGAGACCTCTTCCTCCCCCTCCCCCTTCGCGCCCTTTCTTCCCCCTCCTGCCGAACACTTACTTTTTCTTATACACTGTCGCTTCTGTCGCCATTTTGATCCGAGGGGGCAGCATGAGCGTGTTCAGGAGGAGAGGGGGAGGGAGGAAGACTGCGCACACTTGCCCCAGAGCACAGCGAGGCAAAGCGAGCAGAGCGAGGCTGGGAAGAAGGGAGCCCGAGTGGAGAAGAAAAAGTGTTCAGCAGGAGGGGGAAGAAAGGGTATTGGAGGTTCCAGTTTCCCACGGCACACCTGATGATCGCTCACGGCGCACTAGTGTGCCGCGGCACACCGGTTGGGAAACACTGTTCTAGTTAGACAGAGAACAAGAAGAAAATACAGACTGACCTGGTATCAAAATACTTTATAAGAATGGTTTTTATAGGCTTTGCAAACTGAACTATTTAGTGTCTTCACTATGACTGTATTTTTCAGACTTGCAGTATTTACATGGTTGTCAGCATACACATGAAATCCATAGTTAAGTGCATTTTCTTGTAGAAATATGGTAATTGATCCTATTTCCTGTCAGAGGCACATTTATTTGGCAAATGACTTCTATTTATTTAGTGCAGCAGAGTAATTCATTCCCCTTTGCCATACGCAAGAGAACTGTCAACTCAGTGCTTTTCTTTGCAGCCGGATACACAGAAACCTGCAACACCCAGAAGCCAAGTAACAATGCGTATTCCTCATAGTGTGCGAATATGAGAAGAAAAATGGGTAAATCCCCCATTTCAAAGACTTTTATACTTTTTGCATCCTTTTTCCAGTATAAAATATACTGAGAGAAGCATTAAGCCTCAACGGTTTTTTTTATTTTCGTTTTATTTATTTATTTATTTACTATATTTCTATACCGCTTTTCTCAGCCCACGGGCGACTCAAAAGCGGTTAACAATAGCAAGATTCAATGCTCAAACATAAAAATATAAAAAACAGTTAAAACAACATAATAATAACAATTAATCAATTAATTAAACATCATTAAAACATCTCATTTACGTCTCACAATTAAAATCAAAATCCAGATTCATCATGCAATAGTTCCATATTTCTATTTTCATTGCGCTGCCTATTCAAATACCTGCTCAAACAACCAGGTCTTCACTTTCCAACAAAATGCTAACAGAGAGGTGGTCAATCAAAATTCTGTAGAAAGGGCGTTCCACAGCTAAGGGGCCACCACTGAGAAGGCCCTGTCTCTCGTCCCGCCAGATGCACTTGAGACGCAGGCGGGACCGAGAGCAGGGCCTCCCCAGATGATCTTAATGTCCTAGCTGGTTCATAGGAGGAGACGCGTTCGGACAGGTAAGTTGGGCCAGAACAGTTTAGAGCTTTAAAGGCTAAAGCCAGCACTTTGAATTGTGGCCGGTAGCAAACTGGCAGCCAAGTGGAGCTGGCGCAACAGAGGAGTTGTACGCTCCCTGAGTGCCGCTCCTGTTAGTAACCTGGCTGCCGTATGTTGGACCATTTGAAGCTTCTGGACAGTCTCCAAAGGCAACCCCACGTAGAGAGCGTTGCAGTAGTCTATACGGGATGTAACCAGATCATGGACTACCGTGGCCAAGTCAGACTTCTCAAGGTACGGGCACAGCTGGCGCACAAGTTTTAACTGTGCGAATGCTCCCCTGTTCACTGCCGAAACCTGGGGTTCCAGGCTCAGCGATGAATCCAGGATCACTCCCAGGCTGCGAACCTGCGTCTTCGGGGGAGTGTAACCCCTTCCAACACATGCTGTAACCCTATGCCATGTTCGACCTTACAACTGACCAGAAGTACCTCTGTCTTGTCTGGATTCAATTTCAATTTTGTTTGCCCTCAACCAGTCCGTCACAGCGGCCAAGCACCAGTTCAGGATCTGAATAGCCTCCTTAGTAGCAGGTGGGAAGGAGTGACAGAGTTGGACGTCATCCACGTACAGATGACACCGCATTCCGAAACTTCGGATGACCTCCCCCAGCAGCTTCATGTAGATGTTAAACAACATGGGAGACAGTATTGAACCCTGCGGAACCCCACAAGACAATGGTTGTGGGGTTGAACAGGTGTCTCCCAATAACACCTTCTGGGTGCGACCCTCCAAAAAGGACTGGAACCACTGTAAAACAGTACCTCCAAGGCCCATCCCAGAGAGGCATCCCAAAAGGATACCATGGTCGATGGTATCAAAGGCCGCTGAGAGGTCCAGCAGAACCAACAGGGACACACTCCCCCTGTCTAGCTCCTGGTGTAGATAATCAACTAAGGTGACCGAGGCTGTCTCGGTGTCACACCTCAAGGACCTCAGGCGTCACTTTTGCTTGAGCACCGTTCCAGCCAAGGTAACCAGAATACAGTTTCCAAACCAGCTTGCTTTGCTCTGCAACCCTGCTTGGGCCTCCCGTGCCTTTCCCGTGTGAAGAATAGGGATGCAAGCATAACATAGGCCTTTCAAGGTTGTACCATCACTGCCTCCCCTGATAATGGAAGCGGGCCGCGGGTGTAGTAAGCCTGACTCCCCGGCCCAGCTGGCCCTTGCTAACGAGCTCCACATTCCTAGAGGACTGAGTTCACAAAACATACTCAGGATCATCAATCTTAGCTTTTGACGTGCGACGCAACTAAGAAACACTATAACTGTCTTGCAGACCCTTATGCCGGCGTCTTGTACCAACAACGCATTTGGGCAAAGATCTTGCGGGTAAGGCCAGTTGGGCCTTCCATCAAGCCTCGCCAGCCAGCCTGTCTTAGGCTGACTTGTTCCGGTGTTGCCTTGTTCCAGTTCATCGTCGAGATCCAGTGATTGATCCTGAAAGACTCTTTTACCTTTTGAACTCTTTGCATATTAATCAACGCATCCCAGCCTCACTTGCTTCGGCTGGGATTCCAAGAGACTTTGCATTCGGCTTGTGTTCCTGTTTGCCGCTTGTGCTCCTTCATACTGCGGAGCACACACGCCTTGCTGATTCCTGTGTGCTGCTAGTTGGGGCACCGCAAGGATTGCCTCCAACCTTTTCCTATACTTACCTATTATCAATAAAACCCGTTGTACCTCAGCTGCTGTGTGGTTTATCCAGGGGGGTTAGGTTGCCAAGGCCTCAGAGGGCGATACTCGGTTCCATATCCCGGCCTAAAGCCAGACTGTTCTGGATCCAGATAATCAGTGTCTTCCAAGAATATCTGGAGATGTGAAGCCCCCACACGTTCCAGGATTTTGCCCAAAAAGGGGAGATTGGAAACTGGCCGATAGTTGTCGAATTGAGTGGGGTCCAGTGATGGTTTTTTCAACCGCGGTTTTATGACAGCTTGTTTTAAGCTCTCCGGAATATTTCCTTCCCGAAAGGAGGCATTAACCACCACCTTTACCCGCTCGGCCAATCCCCCTCTGGCTTCCTTCAAAAGCCAGACTGTGCAGGGGTCTAGGATGCATGTGGTTGGTCTCATTCCTCCAAGTATCTTGTCCACATCCTCGGGTTTTTTCTGTTTGTCACAAGCTTGACTGAAATATTTGTCTTTGAAGATGGAACTAGTATAGGCATCTCACTCTGGAATATAATTGGTTCCTTTTCATTCTCCAAGACAAGATCAAAAATTCTATTTTTATGCATTTTAACAGTCCCATTTTCCCTTGGCAGCAGTGCTTTTTTTCCTCAGCTTTATCTAATGCTTTGATACTGTCTGTAAGCTTTTTAAAATGGAACATGCTGGCATTTAGTCCCATCCTTTGCCCTTTCCATCATTGGAGGGTAGCACTTGAGAACTTTTCTGAAATTAGATTTGGTTTATCCTTGACGTAGAGAAGCAAGACGTAATAGATCAAAAGTCTGACAACATTTAAAAGCAAGCGCAATAAATTAAGTTGAAAGATATAGCATTTCTTGTAGTAGTCTTTAAGTGTTTTGTACGCACACGCAACTGCATGTTTTATTTCAGAATTTGCGAATGAGAAATTAAAGCGTGTTGCATTGGTTTGAAGAGAAATGCTTATGTCAGGAGTACAGTATACGGGAGGAGTTGCATTACAAATCTCTCACCCTAACAAGCTAAAACATGAGGCCAATTTATCTTCTAAATCTGTGGTTCCCAAAGTGGGAGGTACCACCCCCTAGTGGGCGGTGAGGCGATCCAAGGGGGCGGTGGGAGGCTCAGGAGAATTTGGGGGTCACTGAAACCCTGTAAGGGGGTGGTGGCGGGATTCCAACTCGCAAGCGCGCAGCCCTGTATAGCCCCTTCCAATGCAACGGGTCCCTTGGAGGGAAGGGGCGATACGGGACTGCGCCGTGGGCAGAGTTAAGGAGAGGAAGACGGCACACACTGTGGTTTCCAGGCAACGCCTGCTCAGGGATTCCAACTGGCAGGCTGAGACAGTCACGCGCTTGCGAGTGTGTGCCTGCCAGTTGGTCCAGTGGAGAAGAAAAGCCTCCGCGTCTGCAAATGCCCCCTGAGTCGCTGCAGCGTTCCCAGGCACCTCCTGGGAGATGGCCATGGCACGAAGGAAAATGCAAGCAGCTCCCAATTTCCAAGGTCCAATATTCTCTATTGCTCAAGTTTAGTTCAATTCCATTGCTGTTGGGAGTTCAAAATGCTCTTTGATTATAGGTGAACTATAAATCCCAGCAGCTACAACTCCCAAATGACAAAATCATTCCCTCACAACTCCACCAGTGTTCAACTTTGGGTATATTGAGTATTTGTCCAAATCCAGGGTTGTTTGGGTTCAGAGTGCTCTCCAAATGTAGGTGAACTACTGTACATCTCCCCTAAATCACTGTGGATTCCTCCCAAACCCCTTCAGTATTTTCTGTTGGTCATGGGGGTTCTGTGTGCCAAGTTTGGTCCAGGTCTGCCATTCATGGGGGTCTCGGCTGTGGAAGTCAGAGCTGAATTGGTCGAAGGTACTGCAAATCCCATCATCCGTTGTCCATACTCCCCAAACATTGTTTTGTGATTAATCGCTATGCTTTAATTATGTTCAATTTGTACCAATGAAAATACATCCTGCATATTAGATATTTGCATTAGAATTCATAAGAGTAGCAAAATTATTTATGATGTAGAAACGAAAATATGGCTGGGGTCACCACAACAGGAGGAAGCTTATTTAGGGGTCACGGCATTAGAAAGTTGAGAAGCACTGCATTAATACATATATCTTTCTGTTTAGTTGCTATTACATTATTTTAAAAAAATAATTTCGGGGGGGGTGAGTAAATTTTTTTCTGGAAAGCAAGCGGTAGGCCGAAAAGGGTTGGGAAACACTTTTCTAAAGTAAATATGGGTCCAGATGCGAATTGTGCCATCCTACCTCAATCACGGGAGAGACATATATAATTTCTCTAACCTGCATGAACCTCTCTGCTTCAATAATATTACGAGACTTTGATATAGCAGTTTGAACTCTGAAGTACTTTAGGTAGGCTGTGAAGTGCTTTAAAACCTATGCAAAACAAATAGTCACATATTGCATATATGGTACATTTATAGCAATAACATTATAGCAGAGACAAGACACTCTTTGTGATTTCCTAATGCTTTTTTCAGACTTAAGGGTGCTTCAGTGCTATTAAACTTTAGATATATGTGTAGTGTTCTCTTTGATAATGTATGATAAGTTTTAAAGCTTGCATCAATATGGGCAGCTTGTTTATCTATTTATTTACTTTGTTTCATATCCTGCCCTGTCTCATAGAGCAGGGCTGTCCAACTTCTTCCAGCCCAAGGGCCGGAATTCCAGTGAGTGATCACCTGGGGGGCCGCAGTGGGGGGCGTGGCCGCTCGCGGGGGGGCGTCCTGCCCGGCCTGCCCTTTTCGGCGGGGCTGGGTGACTTCAGGTGTGGCGCTTGGGCCGAGGAGGAAGAGGGGGTGGGAAGCCGGGGCCTCTTCCTCCACCTCTTCCTCCTCGGCGCCGGCGCCAAGCCTGACGTCACCCAGCCCCGCCTAAAAGGGGCGGGCCGCGCAGGACCCCGGGGCATGCGTTCCAGGGCGGGAGCGGCCTCGCCCCAACAAGTGGCCCCGCCCCTTTCCGGCAATTTTTTATTTTTTAATAAAAACAGCAGAGTTCTTACGGGGCCGTGTCCAGGGGGCTGGCGGGCCGTGTACGGCCCGCGGGCTGCCAGTTGGGCAGGCCCGTCATAGAGGGACTCAGAGCAGCTAACACTTGGCAGCAATTCAGTGCCGTTCAACATAATACACTAATACAAATACATAAAAACCATAAAACCCGAGTTAAAACAACAATACATAACAAACAATGTTATTTTTTTGATGGGAATTAATAAATGTGTAAAGCAAAACGTCACACAGTACTTATAATGAGAAGGATACTGGCAGAATAGCAGAATCCAGCAGTGTTTGGAGGAAATGATTCTGCTCCCCGCTTCAGACCTCTGTGCACCCTGGAGATGATTGTCAGGATTCAAGGAAGGCTATAGGAGATATTTGCAAATGCCAGTGTCACATTCAACTCTGTGTCTTACAGCAGTGTTTCCCAACCGCTGTGACGCGGCACAGTAGTGTGCCGTGACGGACCTCCTGCTGTGCTGCGAGAAAAGCTCTCTGCCCCCCTTCCTCCCCCCCTCCTGCTGAACTCCTGCTGCTTGGGGGAGGAGGAGGAAGGACTGGGCGGCAGCGAAGAAAAAGAAGAAGGGGCTGGGGCGCCACCTCCTTTGGCCATTTCCCCAGCCAGCCTCTAATCCACCATGACTCCCACCCCTCGCTCGCTGAAGCCATGCGGAGGAGGAGCCCCGCCCTCCGCTCATGCTCCTCCTCCTCCGCGCGGCTTCAGCAAGCAAGGGGCAGGAGTTATGGCGGAGAGTGGTGCCGGGGACAGGGGCCATGACTCCCACCCCTCGCTCGCGCTGCCCCCTCAAGGCTGGAGAAGCTGTGGGAGAGCTGAAGTTGGGGGGCGGGGCATGGCGCGGCCTGGTTCCGCCCCCTCCCCCGGCTTCAGCACTCCCAGCTTCTCCAGCCTTGAGGGGGCAGTGCCTGCCAGCATTGTGCTGGCTCTGCCACCGCTGGCTTGGCATTGCCCCCTCAAGGCTGGAGAAGCTGTGGGAGAGCTAAAGCCGGGGGGAGGGTGCGGGGCATGGCTGGGCCTGGCTCACCCCCTCCCCCGGCTTCAGCACTCCCAGCAGCTGCTCCCAGCAGGCCACCATCCCCCAGCCGTTCTTTACTGTGTTAGAGTCTCATTTTGGTTGGTGGTGTGCCCCTGGATTTTTTTAATGTTAAAAGTGTGCCGCGGCTCAAAAAAGGTTGGGAAACACTGTCTTACAGAATAGTCCATATTCAATCTGTAATAGATAAAAGGTGATACTCACCTAAAGGTCAGGGCATCAAAGGGGGGAGTGAAAGGGCACGTTTCCGCTCAGCATTTCTGTAAACCAGTAGGTTGCACAGACTCCAGGCCTGTAGCTAGATTTTTGATTCGGGGTTGGGGGGTGGGGGCTGAGTCTGGGTGAGAGAAAACGGCCCAGGTTTCACACTGAGTGTATACATACATTTAAAACATATTAACTACTAGCTGTACCCGGCACGTGTTGCTGTGCCCTATTTAGGAGATGTGAGAAAGTCTGAGTATGTAAGGATTGGAATTGTTGTTAGTGAATTGGGTGTGTTATGTTTGTGCCTCAGCTCTTTGCCTGCAGTCCTTCGGGTTTGACTTGTACCATGGCCAGGACGGATCAGCTTGGGGAGGGCTTGTCCTGTCAGGGGATTTCTATCTTCACAGGTGCGTCCAGTGTCTGTTGGGGGACTGTTAAAAATCCTTTCCGTATCCTTTTTAGCCACCTTTCTCAAGATCTTCATGTCTAGCTTACTTTCTGCTCCTCTCTTTTTCAAGATGTCCTGCTCTGTGTCTTTTGCACCCATTGGTCGATGTCCGATGAGGCTTTCCTCATGGACAGGCCATCTGAGGGAGCTCTTCCAGCGCTGGGCATCAGAAGGTACTTGGTGATGACCTCCATCCTTGGAGCCAGCATATAGAGGGGCTGGAGCACCCTCCTTGGCAAACCCCATTGTTGCTGGATGGTCCTCTTATTAATGTGGAATTCCAAGCCACTGGAGATCTTTTGGGAAAGGAAGAAGAGCTCCCCTTGAATGGTGTTGATCTCCATCATGGTCTTCTGATTTGAAAGTGTTGGAGGAGGCTCTGGCACTCCTCTGACAGTTTGTTATGGGTCGGAATGTTCATGTTGGCTGGCCAGTACAGAAGTTATGCAAATCCGCCCTTATTGGCAGCCAATCATGTTGTCAGAATGTAGAGGCTGGGAGAGTCTTTGGCAGCCCCGGAGGATGCTGGGAAATGTAGTTTTATTTTTACTCGTTGTTTTGGGGGCCTTTTAGGTTTGGGGGGGGAAGTTTCTTTGCTACAAATGTACCTTGCTTGAGGCCTATTTCTGTTGGCAAGTTTTGTGTTTCTGCGTTGTAAGGTTTCTCTGTTTGAGGTAGTCTTCACATGACGGCTCTTCCTTTATATATATAGATATGTATTGCTGTGTTAGAGTGTCATTTTGTGTCATTTTGGTTGGTGGTGTGCCCCAGGATTTTGTAAATGTAAAAAATGTGCCGCGGCTCAAAAAAGGTTGGGAAACACTGTTCTAAAAAATGGTTAGAAGGGGGGGGAATCCCTCAGGTATACCTAAAAGCGCTCTTTTTGCAACATGAGACTGCTCCCTTGTAATACAAGCAACAAGCATTTTCTTTCCTAATGTGTCTCAATGAGTCACGTATTTGAAAACTGTATTCTTAGTACATAGTAGAAATTACGTCCTAAGGGTAATCAGAAGTTGACTCACAATGGAATGTTTGCATCAATATACTTTTTCTGTACTATTGTCAAGTAAGTTGTCATCTCTATTTCTATGGTAACCAGTCAGTATAAGTGCCAAACAGTTGGGAAGGATGAAAAAATATAGTACTTGATATAAAACAGTCGCCTGTTTTTAGTTCAATCATATTGTCAGTCCAGGGGGGGAAAATACCTTGACTTGTGCTTCCATGTCGCATGAAATTTTGATTTGGTGTAGGAGTTCATTGAATGGCAAAGGACTTGATGAGACACATATTATTGCAACACTTGATTTTCATGTTTTATCCTGGGGTCTTTTACATGTTTATACCTGTAAAATTTGTATAGGGCTTTCCTTTAGGTGACTATGAGTGAGGTTGAATTTATTTATTTATTTATTTACCTTATTTCTATTTCGCCCTTCTCACCCCGCAAGGGACTCAGAGCGGATTATAATGTACACATTACATTTAGACACACAAACACACAAGACAGGCAGAGGCAATTTAACATCTGGCCACCAGCGGGTGCTGTTGCACTCCTTCATTCCTCAGTGTGTTTCCTGGAGATCTTTTTAATGGCCTCGTAAATCAGTTAAATTTAGTCTCTCCACTAAGTGGTACCTTAATTTCCTACTTGACAGATGCAACTGTCTTTTGGATTGCAAAGATCGACAACAGGCTACACAATAGGTCGAGAGCCCACTCCGACCCAGGCAGGCCTCAAACTCATGACCTTCTGGTCAGTAGAGATCTTATGCAGCTGACACCCAGCCAGCTGCGCCACATTCCCGGTGAATTTAGGGTTACATTTAGGGTTGAATAAAGACTGCAGTTATGGAGGGTCCTGTCCTGCAAGTGATACCCTATACCTGATTTCCCCAAATTGAAGAGCACACTCACCAAAGTTGAAAGCAGCAACAGAGGTTTATTCGCAATCTGGCCAGAAGGAATATGTGCAAGGCTAGCACCAAAAATACGCATATAACCATGTTATATGGAGACACTAGCTGCACCTCTAGGTCTGTTAGGTATGCCATGGGGGCAGTGAGGTATCTAGTGGTTAGGGCTGGTTGGTCCATTAAAAAAAATGTTTCTAAACTCGTGTGTGGGGGAGGAGCCGCTGTTGTTTCGAAATAGAAAGTGTTCCAAAAATTTTGGGGCAAATTTCGAAATTGATTCATTTTTATTTACGAAATTAGTTATTATTTTGTTATTGGTGCCACGCATGCGCAGTGCGCAGGGGATGTCCGCCTCTACGCCCCCTCGATATCTCTAACACGGGTTGATTCTCAGCTGGCGAAGAGAGATGGAGTGCATGCCCTCCACGCTCTCTCGCCACCTGAAAACCAACGCGGGTTAACGGTAAGAAAGGGTGGAAATAAAAATGACACAATAACGCATTCTTTACGGAAATGACGGACCCGGTTTCGATTTTAAAACGTCACTTCCGGGTTGCTGGCCGTGGGCCGAATTAGGGTCTAAATTGATTTTAATACGAAATAATAACTGTTTTCTAAGGATAACGACTGGAGATATCCACCCCTAAGTAGCTTCCCTAACAATAAAGGCTGGGGAACACACTAGGTCAGATTGGCACTCTTATGTCCAGGATCCATTGCCCAATGAGATCCTTGGCTTGGTCCCATCTCATGCTTAGCAATTGTCCTTGGGAGAAACCTTGTATATATAAGGTCTAGAACAGGACTGTCCAACTGGCGGCCCTGGGGCTGGATCCGGCCCCCAGTCTGTTGAACACGGCCCTGCTATGCCCCAGCCGCCATTTTTAAATTTTTTTAAAAATTCTAATTTTTTTAAAAAATGGAGGCCGGGGAAGGGGGAGGCGGGGCAGGGAGGAGGAGAGAGCTAGCTCCTCCTCCCTGCACCGCCCCCTCTGTCCCTCTCTCCGCGCCGAAAAGGAGCAGTAGGCAGCGCCAAGGGCAGCGCGTCACAGGCCTGGCGTGATGCGCTGCCCTTGGCGCCGCCTACTCCTCCTTTGGCGGCTCCCCCGCCCTTCCTAGGGGCGGGGGAGATAAAAAAGAGCAGAAGGCGGCGCCAAGGGCAGCGCGTCACAGGCCTGGCGTGACGCGCCCCCTTGCCCCTCTGCTCTCCCTCCTCCTCCTCTTTCCCGGGCGCCGTGGCGCTCGGGACAGCCGCGGTGCCCGGGAAAGAGGAGGAGGGAGAAATCTCCCTCCTCCTCCTCTTCCTCCTCTTTCCCTGGCGCCGTGGCACCCGGGAAAGAGGAGGAGGAGGAGGGAGAATGACAGCTTTAGGAGGGGGCGGGGCCTGGGCTGAGGGTGGGGCCCGGCGGGGCCTGGGGCAGGGCGAGCGGCCCCGAGGTCATCAGTGACCTCTATTCCGGCCCTGGGCCCGGTAGAAGTTGGACAGCCCTGGTCTAGAACACATAAAGGATATTTAAATTGATATAATGTATCTACATGTATTCAAAAATTGGCAATAATGCATCAATGAAAATAATAACATGAAAACCGCATGCAATACATTGGTGGAACCCTCTCCATGTAAAATAATACATTCAAGGCAAAATGCTGAGGCGAACCAGGGAACAGCAAGGTAAACAAAGCGGAGCAAGGGTGGGAAGCCAAATGCGCAATAGTCCCATCCAGGAAAATAAGGTCAAGATAACTCAAAATAGCAAACTCAATGCACAGTTCAGCAAAGTCCCGAGTAGCACCTATCCCTGACCAATGTCAGGCTGTGAGGAGGGGGAATCAATTAGTCCAATGCGGAGCCAAGGTGGACGCTCGGAGGGGCCGCGACGGTAGACGTGCGGGGCCTCGATCCGTTTCGCCAAAAGCTTCTTCAAGCGGCTGTTTGCGCCATGCTGATGCAGCGTCACAGGAGAACAATTCCAGGCTGGAATTGTCCCTTCGGGTCCGCAGGAGCCATGGTGTAACGGATCTCCCTCCAGCCTGGAATTGTTCTCCTGTGACGCTGCATCAGCATGGCGCAAACAGCCGCTTGAAGTGGGGAGAAGGAGAGGTGTAGCCAGTAATTGAGAATAGCTGTCCATATTCCACAGTCAACTGTTGAGGGGCAGCTCTCCTGGGTGGCAGCGAGCCACAGAAAGTTCATGTCCCTATTGGGAGTCCATGATTGGTTTAATTGTTCCAATATGGGGCGATGAGGAAGTTTCCTGGGGAAGACAAGGGCGAGGAGCCTTGGGACAAAAGGTGATCTTCTTTAGTCAAGCTTTAGGTGCCAAATAAAGGGATCCACTTTGAGTTCCTACTACCGTGGTCTGTTCAGTTGAAGCAATCAGCGGGGCAATTATCAGCCGGCAATTATCAGATCTTGCCAAGGAAAATGCATGATCTTCCGGAAGAAACACAAATCCTGGCTGTGGGATCGAGCGTTTGCAACATAGACTGATTTACTGGTAAAGATAAGGTTTTAGTGGACCGCAATGGATTGATTTGGGTGACGATTTGAACCGGCAAATTGTTTTAATGTACAGTATATCTATAACTATTTTCAATGGATGCTAATTGTATTTGATGTTATGTTATTATATTGTGTCGGCATCAAATAGTTGCCTGTTGGAAGCCGTCCTGAGTTCCTCTTTGGAGGTTGAGAAGGACAAGGTATAAATGTCCTAAATAAATAAATAATCTGCCTATTGTTCAGTACACATACACAATGGATCTTGATTGTTACCTCTGTCTCGTCCATCCAGAAAATTCCTCAATGGGGTCAGCAAGGGGCAATGACCTCTGTGGCTGGCTTCATGTTGAAATCACATTTAATTAATACATTTCTATAAGCAGGGAGGGGTAGGATATTATCAAAGCAAATCTGGTTAGTTGTGCTCTATTGAAATGATTCAAAACATTGTTTCTATTTTCTGGCTGGTGCCAATCCTATGCAGAGATATTAATATGGTTATAGACATATAGGAAAAGCTGGTAGGAAACAAGAGCGGGAGGTCGCAAGGAGGCATACAAATTGAGACTTTGAAAGAAGGGAGAAAATACGTTTTCTCAAAAGGGAGATTGGGGCTTTGCTGTGCGAGAGATCCGCTGCTGTGGACTCTGTATGTGCGGTAGTACACATCAGTGTATATCTGTGTGTGTTTGTATTAGAAATATAAAATCATATAAATGAGGGGGTTTGTTATTGTTGGTCTGTCACGAGCCTGTGGAGGTCCCACGGAAGAAAAACATTTCATTTCGTTTGAATGATTCTAACGATGAGACGCTGAGAATTGTATTTTATGATTTTAACTGCTAATTGTGTATTGTTTTTATGTGATTGTTGTATTAATTGTTTGATTGTGTTTTTTTTATATTGTGGGCATTTGTTGCCATGTGTAAACCGCCTTGAGTCGCCTGTGGGCTGAGAGGTGTGATAAATATAGTAAATAAATCTCTATATATCTCTATCTTCTCTCTCTATATATATTATATATATATATAGAGAGATATATATAAAGAGAGAGAGATATTATATATATATTATAATATCTCTCTCTCTCTCTCTCTCTAGCGGACTGTTTGTTTGTATGTGGGTGGGTTGGGCACACAGAGCCCCCATGACCCACTACATCCTGCTGCAGTTTGGAGGACAACAGACCATGGATGATGGGACTTGCAGTACCTTCCCTCACTTTCCCAGACTGCTGCAAACCTAATCCAATGACCGATCAACACCAATCCTGCCACACAGAGCCCTCATGACCCACTCTACATCCTGGTACAGTTTGGTGTGAGATGGACCATGGGTGATGGGACTTGAAGTACCTTCACTCACTTTCCCAGACTGCTGCAAACCTAATCCAATGACCGATCAACACCAATCCTGCCACACAGAGCCCTCATGACCCACTCTACATCCTGGTGCAGTTTGGTGTGAGATGGACCATGGGTGATGGGACTTGAAGTACCTTCACTCACCTTCCCAGACTGCTGCAAACCTAATCCAATGACCGATCACCACCAATCCTGCCACACAGAGCCCTCATGACCCACTCTACATCCTGGTGCAGTTTGGTGTGAGATGGACCATGGATGATGGGACTTGCAGTACCTTCCCTCACTTTCCCAAACTGCTGCAAACCTAATCCAATGACCGATCAACAACAATCCTGCCACACAGAGCCCTCATGACCCACTCTACATCCTGGTGCAGTTTGGTGTGAGATGGACCATGGATGATGGGACTTGCAGTACCTTCCCTCACTTTCCCAAACTGCTGCAAACCTAATCCAGTGTCCGATCAACACCAAACCTGCCACACAGAGCCCTCATGACCCACTCTACATCCTGGTGCAGTTTGGTGTGAGATGGACCATGGGTGATGGGACTTGAAGTACCTTCACTCACTTCCGGAAAACAATGCAGCCCTCATCCATTCGCCAATACAGACCACACTTGGCACACAGAGCCCCCATGACCCAATCTACATCCTACTGCAATTTGGAGGAGGGTACACCATGGATAATGGGACTCGCACTACCTTCACTAACTTCCTGAAACCACTACGAGCCACGTACACTTATGATAAGGACCAACCTTGACACACAATGCCTTTCTCAAATGACCCGGGCACCGCCGGGTCCTCAAGCTAGTAAATAAATAAATTTGGTGTCCATGGCAAACTACAAATCCTTGGGTTGGTGGTGTGTTGTTCAACAGCATGAGGTGAATCTGGATTGCAATTTTTAGCTTTCTGACATTGATCCTCTTTCAGAAGGCGTGTTAGAAGATGTAGAGAGGAATCCTGTTCTTGATCTAATTTGATACAGCTTTTTTAGAAAACCAATCCTTTCTCTAAAAAACAGCCTAACCTTTGCTTTTAATTTCCATCATCAGAAATTACAAATTTCATTGTTGTGTGACACCCTGAGCAGATTAGAAGTAATTCAAACTACCGTATTTTTCGCACCATAAGGCGCACCTGCTGATAAGACGCACCCTGTTTTTGGAGGAGGAAAATAGGAAAAATGTACATGTATGTGGGGTTGCCCTAAAGTTGCACAGCCCCACATACATGTACATGTATGTGTTTAGCTGAAGGAGAGAGGCCGGAGGGAGGGAGCCCTGCGGAGGCGCTGCGGCCTCTTCTTCCTTCCTTCCCTCCCTCCCTCTGGCCTCTCTTACAGTGCGTGGCCGGCGAGGCCTTCCTCCCTTCCTCCTCGCAGAGGCGCATCTTCCTGACGTCAAGAAGATGCGCCTCTGTCGGGTCTCCGTGGGGCTGCCTCGTGGCCCGAAGACAGAGGCGCATCTTCGTGACGTCAGAAAGATGCGTCTCTGCCGAGGAGGAGGAAGGGGAGGAAGGCCTCGCCGCCGCGTGCCGCCAAGTACGCACGGAAGGAGAGGCCGGAGGGAGGAGCCCTGCGGAGGCGCTGCGGCCTCTTCCTCCTTCCTTCCTTCCCTCCTCCCTCCGGCTCTCTCTTCCCGGCGTACTTACAGTGCGCGCCGCGAGGCCTTCCTCCCTTTCCTCCTCCTCGGCAGAGGCGCATCTTCCTGACGTCAGAAGATGCGCTCTGTCTGGCCACGAGGGGCAGCCCCACGGAGACTGAAGACAGAGGCGCATCTTCTTGACGTCACGAAGATGCGCCTCTGTCTCGGGTCTCCGTGGGGCCGCCCTCGTGGCCCCCCCCTCCCTGCTCCACCTCAGGTTCCTCCCGCCGCCGGTAAGTACAATATATCGCCCCCTGCCCCCCCTCCCCTGCCATGCGTCTTCGCTCCATACGACGCAGCTGATTTTTCATCCCACTTGGGAGGGAAAAAACTGCGTCTTATGGAGCGAAAAATACGGTATGTTGATGCACAGAAGTATTTTAACAAGGAAGTAAACACTAGCTTCACAATAGAATGAATGTGAAACGCATCGGTTTATTGAAGTATTCTTGCTAGTGGTGGTGAATTTTTCAACAAGCATTAATTTTTTTAATCGACCTCTTCTCTAGAAAAAAAACAACCCCAGAGTAAATATTTACTAGCTGGTCTTCATTCTTTTTTAATGGAATGATTCTGGAGGTTGCTACCATACTATTCTTTCCTTTGAACAGACTATCAGGCAGATTTCAAACGACCGGAAAAATTATTTGTTTTACCGGCCATGAAAATTCGAGATGTGCTCTCTGCCCCCTTTTCCAGAGCAAAATAATTCACCAGATCATTATACGATGTGTACACAGAAGCTCTGCCTTTTTCCTCGACCTGAATATTGGCTGTGGTATTTGTAAGCTGCAGACTCAGAAACCATTGCGTGTTACAACCTAGATTTCAGTGACCTCATTATATCAATTTGTTTGTTTGACTGCCAGCGCAGGAAAGCCAGGGATCTTTTTATTATGTGTCTTCCCCAAACTGATATGGGTTTTTTTTCTCTCCTTTTAACTTTATAAATTCAGAATAATAACTGAATTTACAGTCTGGTTTAAATATGATGTTGAATTTATAATAAAGACTTTACAACTAAGTTTAAAACAGTTCCCCGAAACACAATACTTTGCTACCACAGAGCCCTACATCATTGATATACTGTACTAATTCTGGTTATGCTTCTAGTTTAAACAAAATGTTGGGTATGTGCAATGTGCCGTCGCACCCGGTCTATATATTCAGGAAGGGTGAGGACTCTCTCTACCAGGGGATTGCTTCTTGCCTTCCTTGAGGCTTGGGGCTCCCAAGGACCAAGCTGGACACTTTAGATCAGGGGTTTCTCAACCAATGGTGATCGGGATCACTAGTGATCGTGAAGGGCCTCTCCTGGTGTGCCGCGAGAAAAGTTCTCCTCTTCCCGGGGCCTCCCCTCGCTGCCGAAGTCCTGCTGCTTGGGGAAGAGGAGGAAGGGCCGGGCAGTGGCGAAGAAAAAGAGGCAGAATGGGCGCCACTTTTCAGCCTCCTCCTAGCCAGCCGTCCTTCTCCAGCCACTCACTCCCACCATGACCCGCCTCGCTCGCCTGGATGCCGCGATGCATGGCTGGCCCCGCGCGCATGTGAAGCCCGCCACCGCCATGCTTCCTGAGCTCTTAGGAGAGCTGCTGCTGGAGTGGAGGGGGCGGGCATGGCGCGCTTTGGGTCATTGCCCCCATCTCAAAGGTCGGTCGCACTTCCCAGCAGCTGCTTGATTGTTCTGTGGCATGTCTCAGTGTTTAAGCCAGTTTAAAATTGTGCTGGCTCTGGCACTCTGGCTTGGCTTTGTTCAAGGCTTGAGCATATGCTGGGAATATGGAAATGTTGGCAATCCCAGCAGCTGCCCCTTTGTTTCCCAGTAGGCCACCAATTCCCCAGCCTTACTTTCCTGTGTTATGGAGTGTCAATGGGGTGGTTGGTCATTTTTATGCTGGTGGTGTTATTAAAGAAATGTTGATTTTTAATTTTAAAAGTGTGCCTGCGGCTCAAAAAAGAATAATAAATATAAATAAATAAATAAATAAATGGGTTATAACACTGATCTTTAGATGACTTGGTGGGCTGCCACTGCTTTAGGTGTGGCCCACCTTCACCCACCCGTTTCCAACTGCTGGACGCAGCAGCTATCGATAAGCTACTTGCTGCAGCTAGGCCAACTACCTGCTCCCTTGATCCATGCCTCTCCTGGCTTGTTAGATCTTGCCGGGAGGGTTACGAGACCCCCTGGGAAAGATTATCAACAGCTCCCTTGAGCAAGGAGTGTTCCCAGGGGGTTTGAAAGAGGCAATGGAAGACCGCTGCTGAAGAAGCCGAACCTAGATCCTTCGGTTCCCTCCAATTACCGACCGGTTTCCAACTTGCCTTTTTTAGGCAAGGTGATTGAGAGGGCAGCAGCGGATCAGCTGCAGCGGTTCTTAGACGACACAGCTGGACTCGATCCCTTCCAGTCCGGCTTCCGTATTGGGCATGGGACGGAGACCGTGCTTGTCGCCATTACAGACCAACTTCGCCGCCAGCTGGACCATGGCCGATCAGCCCTGCTCGTGTTGTTAGATCTCACGGCAGCGTTTGATACGGTAGATCACGCATTATTGGCCCACCGTTTAGCCGTGACTGGGGTTAGGGGGACTCCTGCTGCTTGGGGAGGGAGGAGGAGGAGCAAGGGCCGGGCGGCAGCGAAGAAAATGAAAAAGGGGCCAGGGCACCTCCTCCTTCGGCCGTTTCCTCAGCCTCTAATCAAGGGAGGGAGGGGGGAAGGGTGACATCACTCGGGCCCCTCCCCAGCGGTAGAAGCTTGCTCGTGCCTGATTGAGTCATGGCGGAGAGCGGCCCCCGTCCCCACTCTCTGCCATGACTCCCGCCCCTCGCTAGCTGAGGCCGCGCAAAGGAGGAGGAGCATGAGCGGTGGAGGGGCTTCAGTGGGCGGGGCTGAAGCATGTCCACTGCTCATGCTCCTCCTCCTCCGTGCGGCCTCAGCGAGCGAGGGGTGGGAGTCATGGCGGAGAGCAGCCCCCATCCCCGGCGCCGCTTTCCGCCATGACTCCGGCCCCTCGCTCATTGAGGCCGCGCGAAGGAGGAGGAGCATGAGCGGTGGGTGGGCTTCAGTGGGCAGGGCTGAAGCCCATCCATTGCTCATGCTTCTCCTCTGCGCAGCCTCAGCGAGCGAGGGGCCGGAGTCATGGCGGAGAGTGGGGACGGGGAATTGCCGCCTTCTCCCTCTCCCCCGCCGCCCCTTTCGCCCATGAGCGGCTACCAAGTTTGGTCCAGATCCATCATTGTTTGAGTCCACAGTGCTCTCTAGATGTAAGTGAACTACAACACCAAAACTCAAGGTCAATTAACTATATGTATTACTGTGTTAGAGTGTCATTTTGTGTCATTTTGGTTGGTGGTGTGCCCCCGGATTTTTTTAATATTAAAAGTGTGCCGCAGCTCAAAAAAGGTTGGGAAACACTGGCTTAAAACATTATTTTGCACTCAGGCACTTTACTTTGTTCCCCAAAAGGATAAAGAAACATACTTTACAGTCTCTTAGTTGCTTGGGTCCAGGAAGATTCAGCCGGATGGCTCTTCAAGTCCTCTCTGTCTTTATGGTCTCGAGGTAAGGACACTCGAGACCCCAGCCAGCTGGCCTATATTGAAGGCATGGGACCTTCGTCTGGATGCCAGCCGACTAGTTTGAAAGCGCCTGGGTCTCCTCAGAGCTACCCAACCGTCCGGTATGTTGGGCTTTCTGCATGAGACCTAGGGAAAGTCTTTGTCTTGTGTTGAGAGATGGTTTGACTAAGGCTGGCCCTGGCAAACCTTCAGATATGTCCTCTTCTGGAGAGATCCAGGAAAGCTCTGTAAACAAAATAGCTAGATTTCCAAGTCCCTGGAATCTTAATCTTGGCACTGAAACCACTGTACCATGTCGACTCTCGACATACTCACTTATAATAGCTGTTACAACTCAGCAACATCAGAGGGATTCATTTGATTTTGAAAATAAAGATGAACAATTAATTGTAGGAACGGGAGGTGACTAGCACCCTATCCGGGCTAGCTTTGTTTCAATTGTTCATCACTTTTTCCGAAAAATTTTCCATTTCTCTGATCAATACCTTATGTTTTCTCGTTTCTGTGACTTACAGGGAAGTGGTGCAAGCAAACTGTGTTCATTGGAAGAAGAGGTTCTTATTTATGTGTAAAATGAGTGCAAGTACCACTACAGGGATTTTGGACCCTTGCACCTGCAGAGTGTCTGTGCGAAAGGTAAATATGGAAACTCTTTTCGATCTGCATTGTATTTATGCTGTGGCAGAGTGCCCTTAAAGAGCTGCCGGCATACACCATTCATTGACTGTATATGCAAATTCTGGCTTAAATATGGTTAAGTATACAGTTCTACTTGTCTTGCATACTTACGCATGATTTCATGTTAATTTTTGCGCTTTGCATTGAGTACCGTAATCTTATGCTTAATGTTAAAAAGATTTTTTTAAAAAAAAGATGACCTGTTGGGTAGCTTTATTTATTTATTTTGTGCCAAATCACAGTATAAATAAGTATAAAACTGATAAAATAAAGGAAGCTCAAGCGGCTAAATAATTTTGGACCGAAAATGGGTAACAGCAACCACATTGTCTGTAGCTTTAAACAGTTCTTCCTCTGTGCATGAGGCATAGTACTGTGGGGAAGCATACAGGTGCTAAGTTGTTTGTTCTGCTCGGCAGTCGCGCAAGGTGGAGGATTCTTCTGGGCAGTGCCATTTTGCCACGTTGTCTTTTGATCTGCCCAGTCTGCTTCTGAGTCTGTTCAAGGAGTTCCAAGTTGCCCATTCTTGGTTTGCCCCTGGAGCAGGGGTCGGGAACCTTTTTGACTCAGAGAGCCATGAAAGCAAAATATTTGGAAGTTTATTTCAGTGAGCCTATATATATATATATATATATATATATATATATATATATATATATATATACACACATATATATAGTGTGTGTGTATGTATGTATATATATATACACACAGTATATATATATATATAGACTGAATTCAACTAAATGTGAGTATATACATACATACTATGAGAAAAGGATTCCCCCGGCAGAATGACGGTGTGCCCCCTTGGTAGGCCTTCGCTCCCTTCCGAAGCCTTGGCCGCGAAGGAAGGAAGGAGGCCTGAGAGGAGCAGCAGAGGCAGAGCCGTTACAAAAGGGCCCCCGCACAGGCAGAGGAGGCGGGAGAGGAGTAGAAGGAGACCCCGGAGCCTCCTTGGCCCCAAAGCCCAGAACCCTGAGCCAGAACTCTGAGGGAAAAGCAGGGCCCATCGCCCGCCATTCCTTACCTCACCCTCCTCCTCCTCCCACTTCCTTCCGCGCTCTCCCCCCCGGAGAGGTCTCCTCTTTCCCGCCTCCTCCTCCGGAAGTGAGCTCACAGGGAAAGGTGTCGCCCGGCCCCTCTCCTCCTTAGCCTCCCCGCCTCTAGGAAACAGAGGCCTCAACAAAGATGGTGATCGCGGGCAAAAAACCCATAAAGAGGCAGGGCTTTGCTTTAGGTGACCGGCAGTGGCACTCCAGAGAGAGAGACACAGAAACTGAGGGGGGGGGGGGAGACTCTCCCTCCTTGACCCCTCCTTTCTTTCTTTGCCTAGAGCGGTCCTCCAACCCCCATTCGGCGATTGATTGCTTTGGTCCTCGCAGCAGCCTCATGTGAACTCCGTTCCTCTCTGCCTTCCCGTGGAACCTGGGAGCATTGTAGGGATTTATTTACACACCGCTTTCTTGCCCGTAATGTTTGGGGATTGCTCCAGCATTGTTCTTATCTGAAAAGACAAAATCTGCGAGCCAGATGCAATCATCAAAAGAGCCACACCTGGCTTGCGAGCCATAGGTTCCCGACCCCTGCCCTGGAGGAAGACGCTCTTGTTAGGTAGCCACCAATGCATTACTTCAAATATTTGTCATGATAACCTCACCACATAAACCATAAAGCTACCAAAAGATCCACTAGCATGGACGTATTTTCAGTTGTGAAGAAGAATGAAAAGAAAGTTAGAAAAAACAGAATATACATATGGTTGTTATTAACAGGTGTTTTGCTTTTTTGTACCATGGTTTGCCAAAAGTGACATCGGACATTTTAGGTCCCAGCTTTTTTGTGTTTGTTGTTTAAAACCCTAAGTAGCAAGCAAATATTAACGAGAGTTAATAACACCATGAAGGTCACTATAGTTGTATATCTTTATGAATGGATCTTTCAGTATATAACAGGGCTGCCCAACTGGCGGCCCACGGGCCGTATATGGCCCCCCAGCCCCTTCCCCACGGCCCCCTACCCTCCTGCAAGATATCTGCTTTTTAAGATTAAAAAATATTTTTATTATTTTTTTGAATATTTTTTGAATATTATTTATTTATTTTTTTCACGGCGGGGGGCGGGTGGGGCAGGGAGGAGGAGCAGGCTCCCTTCCTCCTCCTCCTACTTCCCTCCCCCCCCCCCCCCCGCCAATCGGCGCGTTCGCGACCGCCTGCTGCTGCTCGAGGCCTAGCACGGCCTTGCTGAGGGGGCGGCGGCGGCTGCTGAGGCGGAGGAGGAGGTGGCGGCGGCGGAGGAGGTGGCGGCGGAGGCGGGAGCGCCGCGAAAGGGAAGACCGCAGCCGGCCATTCCCAGCCTCATGGCGGCCGCTGCGGCCTTCCCTTCGCCGTGGAGGAGGAGGAGGAGCTGCTGCAGGTGCACCCTCCAGCAGCCTCCTCCTCAGCAGCCTCCTCTGCCGCCATGAGGCTGGGGATGGCGGCTGCGCCTTCCCTTTCGCGGTGGCGCGGAGGAGGCGGTAGCGCCGCAAAGGGAAGGCTGCAGCCGGCCATCCCCAGCCTCATGGCGGCCGCTGCGGCCTTCCCTTCGCAGTGGCGGAGGAGGAGGCTGCTGGAGGTGCTCCGGTTTGATCCAGATCCACCATTGTTAGAGTGCTCTCTGGATGGAAGGTGAACTACAACTTCCAAACTCAAGGTCAGTGTGTCCACCAAACCCTTTTAGTGTTTTTTGTTGGTCATGGGAGTTCTGTGTGCCAAGATTGGTTAATTTCATCATTGCTGGGGTTTAGAATGCTCTTTGATTGTAGGCGAACTACAAATCCCAGCAACTACGATTCCCTAATGTCAAGGTCTGTTTTCCCCAAACTCCATAAGTGTTCTCATTTGGGCATATTAATTATTCATGCCGGGGGTGGGGAGGGGGCGGAGCCAGGGGCGGAGCCAGGGCGGAGGCAGACCCTTCGGCCCCCCAGGTGATCAGTGACCAGAATTCCGGCCCTTGGGTCGGTAGAAGTTGGACAGCCCTGGTATATACGAAATATTAAAACAACATTCATAATCCGTTCTGTCCCTCTTGAAAAACCGGATCCTTTGGATTGCAAGACATCTGTATCTGTATCTGTATACCTTTATAAAACGGAATGTTTGTATGTGTGTATGCGGAGGGCGGGAGGGCAGAAGGGCGGAAGCAGCCACTTTCACAGGCCAGGGCGGATATGTGGCAGCCACTTTCACAGGCCAGGGCGGATATGTGGCAGCCACTTTCACAGGCCAGGGCGGATATGTGGCAGCCACTTTCACAGGCCAGGGCGGATATGTGGCAGCCACTTTCACAGGCCAGGGCGGATATGTGGCAGCCACTTTCACAGGCCACAGCGACCAGCGCGGGTGATGGACCTGCACCAAACTTGGTACACATAACCCCTAACCCCTTTACGTCCTGGCACGGGTCGGGGACATGACCCACGGATTATGGGATTTGTAGTACTTTCCAACACTTTGGTTCCCACAGACCACTGAGGCCACCAAAAGGACCAATACAGACCACACTCAGCACACACAGCCCCCATGACCCACTCTACGTCCTGGTGCAGTTCGGGAGGGTGGACCATGGATGATGGGACTTGAAGTGCCTCTACTCACTTCCCAAGTCCGCTGCAACCCTCATCCAATCACTGATCGAGACCAAACTTGGCACACATAACCCCCATGACTGCCTTCACGTCCTGGTGAGGTTTGGCGGAGGACTGACAATGGATGATGGGATTTGTAGTACTTTTACACCCCTCTGTTCCCACAGACCACTGTGGCCCCCAACAAACACTGATAAAGACCACACTTGGCACACAGAGCCCCAGTGACCCAGTCCACATCCTACTGAAGTTTGGAGGGGGACAGAACATGGATGATGGGTCTTGCAGTACCTTCCCTCACTTTCCAAGACTGCTACAAACCTAATCCTATGATTGATCAACACCAAACTTGCCACACAGAGCCCTCATGACCCACTCTACATTCTGGTGCAGTTTGGAGGAGGGTGGACCATGGATGATGGGACTTGAAGTACCTCTACTCACTTCCCAAGTCTGCTGCGACCCTCATCCAAGTACCGATTGAGACCAAACTTGGCACACATAACCCCCCCATGACTGCCTTCACGTCCTGGTGAGGTTCGGGGGAGGACTGACAATGGATGATGGAATTTGTAGTATTTTCACACCCCTCTGTTCCCACAGACCACTGTGGCCCCCAAAAAAACACCGAGAAAGTCCACACTTGGCACACAGAGCCCCAGTGACCCACTCTACATCCTACTGAAGTTTGGGGGGGAGAGAACATGGATGATGGGACTTGCAGTACCTTCCCTCACTTCCCAATCCTGCTACAAACCTAATCCAATGACTGATCAACACCAAATCTGGCACACAGAGCCCTCATGACCCACTCTACAGCCTGGTGCAGTTTACTGTGAGACGGACCACGGATGATGGGACTTGAAGTACCTTCACTCACTTCCGAAAAAGAATGCATCCCTCATCCATTCACCAATACAGACCAAACTTAGCACACAGAGCCCCCATGACCCAATCTACATCCTACTACACTTTGGGGGGGACAGAGATGATGGGACTTGCACTACCTTCAGTAATTTCATGATACCACTGCAACTCCCAATAATGATGGATCAAGACCAAACTTGGCACACAGAGCCCCATGACCCACTCTACATCCTGCTGCGCTTCACAAATAACCCGGGCAGGGCCGGGTCCCCAAGCTAGTTCAGGTATAAAAGGGAGTGTCTTCTCGAGCTTCACCTTCTGGAGAAAATTGAGGAAATACATAATCTTTCGTGGTGTGAGTTGAGTGCCCTTTGAAAGCATTAGTAATATCAGAGTATCTCAACAGTTATATTTTATTTTAAGAATTTTACAGAATACATTTTATAGGCATTTTTGCTAAGCCAATAAAACTGCTCGCTATACAGGAAATAGTGTTGGGTTACATACTTGCATGTGCAGTGTTAGTATGTTGGGTGTATAGTGACAAGTCCTACCCAAATTTCTTGTCATTCTCAAATAAGCAATTATTAAACTATGATTTTGTTTTGTTGTTTTTTTTTCCAGGAATTAAAAGGTGGGAAGGCCTATGCAAAGGTAAAAGGATATAAAAATGTACATGTGGCTTTTCTTTATAAATATTTCCAATAATAATAATAATAATAATCTTTATGTATCTCCCACCCCATCTCCCTGAAAGGACTCAGGGTGGCTTCCAGCATGAATAAATACAATAAATAATATATACAGTACAATGCAGTGTTTTTCAACCTTCTTTGAGCCGCGACACATTTTTTACATTTACAAAATCCTGGGGCACACCACCAACCAAAATGACACAAAATGACACTCTCACACAGTAATACGTATAGTTAATATGTTTTTTTTAATGTATTTATAAACTCAGTGTGGAACCTGAGCCTGTTTCGATGAACACAACATAGATATCCTGGCAGGAATGGCAGAAAGACACACACAAAGGTTTTGCTCAACAGCTGGGAGTTATAGTTCACCCGCAACCAAAGAGCATTCTGAACTCCACCTTGTATCTTTAATGGTTGTCTAGAACAGTGTTTTTCAACCTTTATTGAGCTGCGACACATTTTTTACATTTACAAAATCCTGGGGCACACCACCAACCAAAATGACACAAAATGACACTCTTAACACAGTAATACATATAGTTAATATGTTTTTAAATGTATTTAGACACTCAGTGAGAAACCCAGGCCTGTTTCGATGAACACAACATAGATATGACTTCCTCTCACATACTTATACATGGCTATCATGTCTTCTCTGAGCCTTCACTTCTTCAAGCTAAACATGCCCAGCTCTTCAAGCCGCTCCTCATAGGGCTTGTTCTCCAGACCTTTGTGAAATTTCACCCTGAGTGAAACTTGCTTCCAGTTAACTATGGATGTTATGAAGCTGTTATAAACAGTTCCTGGGGGGGGGACGCTCGAAAAATCCAGTAAAATAGTTTTTTTAAAAGCATTTCCAAGCGGAGAGGCTCAATTTGTTTCTTGGAAACCTGTGAATGCTTCAGCCTCTCCATGCTCCCAGGTTTGCTCACTGCCCAAGACCGACGTGGAGCTTCCGGCTTCGGCTGTTCTCGCGAGAAATCCAAGCCAACGCGAAAACGCCGACTCAATCACTTTCGCCCAGTGCTCTGCTTTTGCGGAGGGAGAAGGGAAGCAGCAAAAGAGGCCACACAGATCTATGAAACGTGAACGAACCTGGGAGCATCGGGAGGCTGAAGCAGCCCTGAGCGGGACCTGGAGCCATGCTGCGTCGAGGCTCCTGAAGGCTTCCTCAAGGCGGGCCTGGCCCTGGCATTCGGCGGAGCCTTTCCTTTGCCTCGGGGAGGATCTTTGGGGAGGTAAAGATGGAGAAACAGCTGCTAGGAGGGGGAAGAGTGCCAAGAAAAAACCGAAGGGGTAGTTCTCCACAATAAGTAGTCCAAAAAGTACGGAGCAAAACCAAATAATCGATGCACACAATAGTAAAGTAGATTCCAATTCAATATCTTTATATAGATTCAAAATTAGATGTATAAGTGGAAAAATAGCGTGGATATGGAAATTCAGCAATATATATTCTCAAAAAATGAAAGATGGAAGCCGCAAAAATCTCTGTATCTTAACATAAAGTATCCAATTTGTAATCCATATAATCTCGAGTTTTTGCGGGTATAGACAGGTCGATGGTCAATATAAAAGGCCTTGCCGTTTCGCCAGGTCCCGATGAAGCCGAGTTTATTGGCAAAACAGCAAGGCCTTTTATATTGACCATCAACCTGTCTATACCCGCAAAAACTCGAGATTATATGGATTACAAATTGGATACTTTATGTTAAGATACAGAGATTTTTGCGGCTTCCAACTTTCAAAAGGCTTTTGACAAAGTCCCTCACCAAAGGCTCCTAAATAAGCTCTTCAGCCATGGAATCAGAGGACAGGTCTTGTCCTGGATTGAAACCTGGCTAAACTGTAGGAAACAAAGGGTGGTAATAAACGGACATTTCTCTGGGTGGAAAGAGGTGAGAAGTGGCGTACCCCAAGGTTCAGTTTTGGGTCCATTACTTTTTAATTTATTCATTAATGATCTGGATGTAGGAGTGAATTCTGAGGTAGCAAAGTTTGCAGACGACACTAAATTGTTCAGGGTAGTTAAAAATGAAACTGACTGTAAAGAGCTCCAGAAGATCTCTTGAAATTGAGTGAATGGGCAACAAAGTGGCAAATGCATTTTAACCTAAACAAGTGTAAAGTCATGCACATCGGGGCAAAGAACCCCAACTACACCTACAAATTGATGGGGTCAAAGCTTTCCGAGACAAACCAGGAAAGGGATCTTGGGGTTTTGGTGGACAGCTCAATGAAGATGTCAACCCAGTGCACTGCAGCAGTGAAAAAAGCAAATTCTATGCTTGGCATGATCAGGAAGGGAATCGAAAATAGGTCGGCAAATGTTGTATTGCCTCTCTACAAATCTATGGTGAGGCCACATCTGAGTACTGTGTACAATTCTGGTCACTGCACCTCAAGAAGGATATAACGGAACTGGAAAACGTACAGAAAAGGGCAACAAGAATGATCCAAGGGATGGAGCGGCTCCCTTATGAAACCAGGTTGCAACGCCTTGGTCTTTTCAGCCTTGAAAGACGGCGTCTAAGAGGTGACTTGATCGAAGTGTATAAAATCATGCATGGGATAGAAAAGGTGAATAAAGAAAAAATATTTTCTCTGTCACACAACACTAGGACTAGGGGGCACTCCCTGAAGCTCCAAGGTAGGAAGGTTAGGACTAATAAAGGGAAATATTTCTTCACCCAGAGGGTCATTGGGTTATGGAACTCACTTCCAGAGGAGGTTGTGACAGCGGTCAGCCTGGACAGCTTCAAGGCAGGATTAGACAGATTCATGGATACCAAGGGAATCAGTAGCTACTGAAATGGACATCCAAGTGCCACCTCTGTGTTGATGGAGGCAGGCAGGATTTTCCCCGGGTACTGGTTGTGGGGGGTCGGGAGCAGGTGAGGGTTTTGCCCTCCTTTCTGCTAGAGATCCCCGTGTACAACTGGTGGGCCACTGTGTGATACAGAATGCTGGACTAGATGGGCTGAGGCCCGATTCAGCATGGCTCTTCTTATGTTCTTATGTTCTTTAATTTTTTGAGAATATATATTGCTGAATTTCCATATCCACGATATTGTTCCACTTATACATCTAATTTTGAATCTATATAAAGATATTGTATAGGAGAGGGAAGTGCCAATTTCCCACGGCACACCTGATGATCGCTCATTGCACACTAGTGTGCCGCGGCACACTGGTTGGGAAACACTGGTATAATGGATATTGATGGTAAAAATCTGGCACACTGATTGGAAAACACTGGTATAATGGATATTGATGGTAAAAATCATTTTAGGACTAATTGTGTACCACCAAAAATGCATGTGTTGTTTTAGTGTGATAGACCCCCTAGCTTCAATTAGACTTCCTTCCTTCTTTACCTAAAATAATATATTTTTTTCATTGTCTCTAGCTGGGTTTTGCAGACCTCAATCTGGCAGAGTTTGCTGGATCAGGAAATACCACTCGCCGCTGTTTACTGGAAGGTTATGATACCAAAAACACAAGGCAGGACAATTCAATTCTCAAGGTAATTGTTTAATTTTGTTTCAGTTTTCAAAAAGAAAACAAAACAGTATTTTTGCTAAGTACAGACCGGGGAAACAAGCATCTATCCTTTCCACTCTGAATATTGACATAAAGCTAATGAAAACCCTAGTAATTTTGGTATCCAAAATGTGGAAGTAAAAATTCAGCTGTCCGAATAAAGTGCATTGAAAATCCAGAAGAGAATGGAAAATTCCTGATTTATTGTAACTACAGCTGTACAGGCAGGATAAAGATGAACTGATCAGAAGAGGCAATTTTCAAGGATTTTAAAAATTTGCTTGCTGTTAGTGGAAATTTACCAGTTTTGCTAGGACGTGACTTGTGAAAAATAGGAAAATTGCTTTCCACTTACTCACTGCTGAGCTCTGCCAAAGGAATTCGTACTAAGATTTGTTGTGGGAGGATAATATTTGCTTGTTCAAATGCTTTTCCATCTGAAATGGCATCTGCAATTTTACCTTTGTGAATGTAATCATTCACATTTCTGAGACATGGAATAAGGGGGAATGCCAAATTCTTGCAAGTTGTCATTGGCTTTGATTCATCTATGTATTCCTTTTGTTCTTTGGGTGGAATTGGAGTTTAGATCCCAGTTCTGATGTCAGTTCAGTTCCAACAGTACACTCATGGATCCTAGCTATTTCCATAAGCCACTGTTTCCCAAACACTGTTCCGCGGCACACTAGTGGTCCGTGAGCGATCACCTAGTGTCCCGTGGAAAAAACCCTCTTCCCCCCTTTCTTCCTCCTGCTGTTGCTGTTTGGGGGAGGAGAAGCGATGAAGAGGAGGAGGGCAGGGCCGGCGAGGGGGCGCGGTGGAGGCGCTTCCTCTCCAGCAGCGAGGGAGAGGCGGGCGGCTTCAGGGGCTCGCCGAAGCTCTCCATGAGAGGAGGAGGAGCAGCACTTGAGGCTCGCCTCGAATACAAGAGCCGCGCTCTTCCTCCTTTTCTTCCTCCTCCTCCTCCTCGCCGAGACCTGAGGCAAAGGCGTCCTCCTCTCCTCCGCTTCTCCTTGGCTCTCTCATCCCTCTCCTCCTGCCCTCACTTTACCCTCCATTGTCCTGAAAGAAAGCCAGGTCCCTTTCCCCCTTTTCGGCTCCTCTCCAGGCTCAGGCTCCTCTCCTTCCCCTCACAGGCGCATTCCCTTATCTTGAGGCTCAACTTCGCCTCTCCTGCTCTTCTTTTTCTCTTCGCCTCACGCAGCCAAAGCTCCTTCACCTTCTCCTCCTTCATGACGGCCTCTTTCCCCTTCCTCCTTTCCTCCCTCCTCACGACCCTCATCCATTCATTCCCGCCTTGCTCCAGGCTCCTTCCTCTTCTCCTCTTGAGCTCCTGAAAGAGAGAGAACTGCAGGCGCCGGGCTGCTGCAGCTGTGGCTGTTTTCTGGCCTCACCTTTGCCAAGCCATTGTTTTTCCACGGAGGGAGAGAGGGGGCAGAACGGGCGCTTTCGGTGTGTATGAGGGAGAGAGCCATTCAGGGAGGGAGCCACCTGGGGGTTCTGTGTGGGAGGTTTGGCCCAGTTCTATCATTGGTGGGGTTCAGAATGCTCTTTGATTGTAGGGGAACTATAAATCCCAGCAACTACAACTCCCAAATGGCAAGGTCTGTTTCCCCTGAACTCCATCTGCGTTCATATTTGGGCATATTGAGTATTCATGCCAAGTTTGGTCCTGATCCAACATTGTTTGAGTCCACAGTGCTCTCTGGTTATAGGTGAACTACCAACTCCAGAACTCAAGGTCCACCAAACTCTTGTAGCATTTTCTCTTGGTTCTGGGAGTTCTGTGTGGGAAGTTTGTGTTTTTCTGCCATTCCTGCCAGGATATCTATGTTGTATTCATCGAAACAGGCCCAGGTTTCACACTGAGTGTATAAATACATTCTGGAGAACAAGCCCTATGAGGCTTGAAGAGCTGGGCATGTTTAGCTTGAAGAAGTGAAGGCTCAGAGAAGACATGATAGCCATGTACAAGTATGTGAGAGGACGTCATATCTATGTTGTGTTCATCGAAACAGGCCTGGGTTTCCCACTGAGTGTCTAAATACATTTAAAAACATATTAACTATATGTATGACTGTGTTAGAGTGTCATTTTGTGTCATTTTGGTTGGTGGTGTGCCCCAGGATTTTGTAAATGTAAAAAGTGTGCCGTGGCTCAAAAAAGGTTGAAAAACACTGCCATAAGCAGTTTGGCTGTAAAGCATTTCAGTGTTAATTATCTTAATCACCCATAGCAACCTTGTGTGTAGTAGGCCAGAGATATGGGGGTTTATCTCTTTATACTTCTGGTTTAATTCTGATTTCATTTTCATTATTTCTTCCTTATATGCAGGTTTTGATTAGTATGCAACTAATGTCTGGGGATCCATGTTTTAAAACGTAAGTCTATCATACCTGAAATAACATTTTATTTAAATATTCTTAATTAACTGAGTTTTTTAGTAAATTTTTAAAATTGTACTCTGAAAAAATACTTTTAAAAAGTAGTGTGTTGTAATACAGAGACCAAAGAAACCAAGCCCAAGGATAAAAGGGGATAACAAAAGTTTATTTGAACAATAAATGGAAAAAGGACTAACAAAAAAGTAGCCAACTCGGCTCAAAAACCCTCAAAAATCCCAGGAAAAAAACCCCACAAAATAATGCAGCAAAAAGCCCAAAACAAACACAAGATGTCCGTCTGCGACGTTCGATGTGGGGAAATCCAGAAGAGTAATCGAAAAGCCAATCCAAGGGTCAAGGGCAGGAGAATGATGGACGAAAGGAGGAGGTAGCCAAGGGTAATCAGGAGGTAGACTCAGCGGAGACCAAGCCCCGCCACAGGAATACACATCAGATTCGTCTGAAGACCCATCCTGTTCATGAACAGCAGCTGCTTCATTTCCTGCAGCTGTTGAACCCTGTACAGTCCTCCAATTTTCCCAACGATCTTGGAAGCTTAAAGTGTCCCACTCTGCTTCTGAACGTTCAGAAGGCCAATCCTGATCACTGTCAAGGCCCAGAAAGGTACTATCACCAGAATCTTCATTACATACATCTCTTACTTCCTGAACCAATGTCCAGTCTAATTCGGCATCACTCTCTTCTGACTGCCTTTCTTCATTCCCAGAGAAACCTTCAAAGGTTTCTGAATCAGAAGGAGCTCTAAGTATTTGCCGAATCTTCCTTCTCTGTTCCATCCCTTCAAGACTGGAATCACCAGCAGCCCTTTTAATCCCAGCTGCAGGGGCTTGATTATACAGAGCCTCGCCCAAATCCATACTACTGTTTGAAGCTATTGACCCAGCATCTTCCCCATTGCTACTAGCAGTAGCAGCCGAAGGCTCAATTACAACATAGTACTTTGGAAAAAATGAAAGTATTGTATTTCACTGCATAATAGTCACACTCCCCCTCTCCATTGGCACCCCCTTGTCGTGGGGGAGAGGCTTGCGTACCCTAATGAAGTTGTGAGCTATGCTGGCGGTGCTCTTGTCGCCCATTCAGAAGCAGCCCTGCAGCGCCTCACATCCTGCTTTGCAGCAGCTGCAGAGCTATTTGGGCTGGAAGTCAGCCTGAAGAAAACGGAAGTCCTCTACCAGCCCGCACCACAGGAAGAACACCATCATCCCCACATCAGCATAGGCAAATCTGTGCTAAAGTCCGTTCAGCAGTTCACCTACCTGGGAAGCATCATCTCTTCAGATGCCAAGATTGATAATTGATATAGTGGATTCGGCTTCACAAAAGAGTCTGGAGCAACAAGCACCTGAGGCAAAGCACCAAAATCAGTGTGTATTCTCCTCTATGGGTCTGAAACATGGGTCACCTATCGCCAACACCTACGACTCCTCGAACGCTTTCATCAGCTCTGTCTTCGCACAATCCTAAATGTACACATAGCTATCGTACTGTCTATTCTCCTCTATGGGTCTGAAACATGGGTCACCTATCGCCAACACCTAAGACTCCTTGAACGCTTTCATCAGCGCTGTCTTCGCTCAATCCTAAATGTACACTGGACCGACTATGTGACGAATGTTGCTGTCCTTGAGCAAGCAGGGATCACCAGCATTGAGGCCATGCTACTGAGAACACAGCTGCGCTAGGCAGGAGGACCACTGCCTCCCAAAGATACTACTCTACGGTGAACTCGCCACGGGTCAGCGCAAGAGAGGCGCCCCCAAAAAGAGATACAATGACTCCCTGAAACAACACCTCAGGCTCGGCCAGATTGATCACCAACAATGGTCCACCCTGGCCTCACATCAGGAGGCATGGAGATGCACTATCCACAATGCTGCGGCCTCTTTTGAGAAGACACGCCGAACGGGTCTCGAAGAGAAACGACAACGCAGAAAGAACCTGGAAACAACATCACCTAAGGAGACTTTCTGCTGTGCTTTCTGCAACCAGACTTGCCTATCTCTGATTGGGCTTTTTAGTCATCAATGCGCTTGTAGAAAGCTTGGGATGGGTCCTTCATAAATCTTCGTTCGCGAAGAAAAGCCAGAGAGAGAGGGTCGCAGTCCCCCACCCCCTTTTTGCGAGAAAAGAAAGGGATCCGACTACAATGCAGTGGTGGGCAGATGAAGCCTCACTATCCTGCACGGCTTTGCTCTCGAAACATAGCTGCGGGCAGGAGAGCTCAATAGGCAGAGAATAGCAATCACGCGAAGTTGCGTGCCAGCCTCTCCCCTCCAAGCTATGGAGGCTTGCTTTGACCAAGGCAAGTCACACCCATAATAGTTATATCCATGGACTAAGGGTGCAACTATTGTGTGAAGCATCCTTAAAAAACAGGACCCAAAAAGGGAGGGGGCTACAACTATTTGTGCAATGAAATAAGGTATGTTTGTGATAAATTGTGGTCATCACTGGATGAAAAAAATGCTCTTTTTATTTAACCTTGCAGGAATACAGTATAAGTCCATTGTAAAGAAACACACAGTAAGGATTACTAGAGTAGTTCTAAGTTTGCCCCTTAATCTACTATAGAAATAAAACAATGCATGTGTGAGTGTGTGTACATGGGTCCATGCCCATTACAGTAAACTAAACATGTATGCTAGAAGGAAAATGTGATTATTCTAGTTCGGTGAGGCACTTTGAAGTGAGTCATCAGTTTGTCACCGTTCCAAACGCAAAAAGCCTGCGTTCTGAACATTTTAGGAGATCCAGATGGTGCTTGTTTTGATTTTAATTTTCTATTCAAAAAAGCCTTTTGGTTGCTGTGAGTTTTTCAGGCTGTAATCCAGGGGCCGGGAACCTATGGCTCGCGAGCCAGGTGTGGCTCTTTGTCATGATTGCATCTGGCTCTCCAGAGCAGCCCGGGCCTCGGTTTCCCAGCATGCAGCGGGGAGGGGTGACGCAAACGCGCCGCGACTGCCGCTTCCACGCCGCCATCGCCACCTCTTCCTCATCCCCCGCTGTTCTCGGGGCCATGCGCCTTCGCCGGGGTGGTGGAGCCCGGCGGTGGCACCTCATCCTCATCTTCCTCTTCGTCCTCTGTCACGGGCCTCGGGGGAGGTGGCGGAGGCAGGCCTGGACCCGGCCTCGCTGCCCCCAGGAGACGCCTAGTTCATCACCCTCATCGTCGGACAGCTCAAGAGCCGTGGCCTCTTCGACGCCTTCCAGAGGGACTGCCTCACCAAGGTCTGCCTTGGCCCCGCGCCCTCCTCCCCCTTCCTTCCTTCCTTCTTTTCTTCCTTTTCCCTCTCTTTTTCTTTCATTCTTTTTCTTCCCTCTCTCCCTACCTTCTTTCCTCCCTCCCTCTTAGTTCCTTCCTTCCTCTTCCATTCTTTCCTTCTCTCCTTCCTTTTCCCTCCCTCTCTCCCCTTCCTCTTCCTTTCTTTCTCCCCTTCACCCTTTCCTTCTCTCCCTCCCATCTTTCCTCCCTCCCTCAGTGTTCTTTCCTTGCTCTTCCATTCTTTTTACCTCCCTCTCTCCCCTTCCTTCTTTCCTCCATTCTCCCTCTTCTTTCCTTTCCTCTCTCCCTCCCATCTTTCCTCCCTCCCTCATTGTTCTTTCCTTGCTCTTCCATTCTTTTTCCCTCCCTCTCTCCCCTTCCTTCTTTCCTCCATTCTCCCTCTTCTTTCCTTCCTTCCTTCCTCTTCCTTCCTTCCTTCCTTCCTCCCCCTTCACCCTTTCCTTCTCCTTCTCTCCTTCCTTTTCCCTCTCCCTCCCTTCTTTCCTCCCTCCCTCATTGTTCCTCCCTCCCTCTTCCATTCTTTCCTTCACTCCTTCCTTTTCCCTCCCTCTCTCCCCTTCCTTCTTTCCTCCATTCTCCCTCTTCCTTTCTTTCTCCACTTCACCCTTTCCTTCTCCTTCTCTCCTTCCTTTTCCCTCTCCCTCCCTTCTTTCCTCCCTCCCTCATTGTTCCTCCCTCCCTCCCTCTTCCATTCTTTCCTTCACTCCTTCCTTTTCCCTCCCTCTCTCCCCTTCCTTCTTTCCTCCATTCTCCCTCTTCCTTTCTTTCTCCACTTCACCCTTTCCTTCTTCTTCTCTCCTTCCTTTCCCCCCTCTCTCCCCTTCCTTTTTTCCCTCCATTTTCCCTCTTCCTTCCTTCCACTTCTATTCTTTTTCCCCAAGTCTTCCTTTTCTTCTCCTTCCTTTCTTTTCACTTCCCTCTCTCTCCCCTTCTTTCTTTTCTTCTTTTCCATTCATTATTTTACTTTTTCCTCACTCCCTTTCCTTTCCTCCCTTCCCATTTCCTTCTTTCTTTTCCCCTCCTTGTCTCTCTCCTGCTTTTCTTCCTTTTCCACCGTTCGTTCTTCTTTTCTTTCTTCCTCTCCCCCTCCCTCCTTTATTTCCTCTGTCTTTCTTTCTTTCCCCCTTCCTTCCTTCCGTCTTCTCTTCCTTCCCAGAGTCCTGAGCATGCCTTTTGCAGAGCCAGGTCTGAAGTGTCCCCTCATTCTGCCGGGGGAATCCTTTTCTCATCGTATGTACGTATAGACTCACATTTAGTTGAATTCAGTCTTAAAATATATTATATATATATTATATGGCTCTCACTGAAATAAATTTCCAAATATTTTGCTTTTATGGCTCTCTGAGGCAAAAAGGTTCCTGACCCCTGCTGTATGGCTATGTTCCAGAAGCATTCTCTCCTGACGGTTCACCCACATCGATGGCAGGCATCCTCAGAGGTTGTGAGGTCTGGGAACCTGGCAAATGAGGTTTACATATCTGTTGAATATCCAGAGTGGGAGAAAGAACTCTTGTCTGTTTGAGGCAAATGTGACCACCATATCAGACTACACGGAGAAGCCATTGAAAACCACAAGCCTGTGGACAATTTCAATAGAAAGGAGGAAACCATGAAAATGAACTAAATCTGGTTACCAGTATTAAACAACTCTAAAATCAACTCTAAAATAAAGAGCAACACTAAAAAAAAAAAACCAGGGGAATTCCAGACAAGAAACAATCAAGACCTGCTAACACCTCCCAACAAAGGATTCCCTCAGGCAGGAAGCAGCCAGGCTTTGCATCTTCAAGGCCATTCAGTGCTAATCAAGCTCGCCAATTGCAGCATTCACACTTGCCTCAGACAGATAATACTTTCTCCCACCCTGGATATTCCACAGATCTGTAAACCCCACTTGCCTAGTTTCCAACAGACCTCACAACCTCTTGAGGACACCTGCCATAGATGTGGGCGAAATGTCAGGAGAGAATGCTTCTGGAACATGGCCAAAGAGCCCCGAAAACTCAGAGCAACGCAGTGATTCTGGCCATGACAACCTTCAACAAGAAAAGCATATTTGCTACTTTCCTTTTCATGTTTTATATTTCTAATTTTTTTATAGTTACATGTCCAACTTTTATATGTGGTGAATTTTAGCTATGTATGTGTTAACGGAAATAAATGTAGTTATAGAAATGCATATAGTAATTATAATGATTATGAAAGGTATCGCTTTAATCTCAGTCTCTCTTGGATTGCAGACCCCCATCAACAGGAATGTCTATATCTATTGCCGGAGAACCAGAATCTCTGCACGAAGACAGGAAAGGCGTAAAGAACACAACATCATCACATCTAGCTATATCAGGTAGGGAGCTATGCTGCGATAAGGACGTCGGTGAGAAAAATGTTCAAGGAACAGGAGGCGTGAGTGGATGTGAAGGTCACTTATGCAAGTTCCTCTTGATATTCGTCTATAAGTTGAGAAACAAAAACTGCACTTGCCATGTTTCTTCTTATACTTGGTGTCGGAGTCTCTTTAGAAAAACCTAGAGATTTTCCTGAGCTATGATTTTTGTATTTGGAGAGTTCGCTGCATTATTTCTGCAGCTTGCGAGTGATCCTGGACTCATCGCTGAGCCTGGAACCCCAGGTCTCGGTGGTGGCCAGGGGAGCTTTTGCACAGTTAAGACTCGTGCGCCAGCTGCGCCCGTACGTTGGGAAGTCTGATCTGGCTACGGTCGTCCACGCTCTGGTCACATCCCGAATAGATTACTGCAACGCACTCGACATGGGGCTGCCTTTGAAGACAGTTCGGAAATTGCAGTTAGTCCAACGGGCGGCAGCCAGATTACTAACTGGAGCTACTTTCAGGGAGAATACCACCCCCCTGTTGTGTCGGCTCCACTGGCTGCCTGTCCAATTCCGAACTCAATTTAAAGTGCTGGTTTTGACCTTTAAAGCTCTATACCAGGGGTGGGCAACCTACGGCCCGCGGGCCAGATGTGGCCCGGCAACTGATTCTGTCTGGCCTGGGGAGAAGGGCGTCGGGGACGGGGCCAAGAGGAAGGGGTGTCGCTGCCGCCATCCCATCGTGGGCTCTGTGGGGCCTGTGTCGGCAGACAGGCCAGAGGAGCGGCGGCTTTGGAGTGCCTGCCATCCCTAGAGGCGATCCGGGCCTGCGGCGGGAGCACTCAGCGACCTGCGGGGGCTGATCACCCTGGTGGCCCAAAAGACTTGATCGTCTTCCAGGTCGCCAGGGTGATCAGCCGCCTCAGATCGCCAACTGCTCCTCCTGCAGGCCCAGATCACATCCAGGGATGGCAGGCACTCCATAACAGGGCAATCAGCTGGGGAACGGCTGGGGGCGAGAGCAGGCGGAGGCCTGCAGCCTCCCATCGCCTGCTGCTCTGCTCTCCTCTGCTGCGGTGGCAGCTGGGTCCACTTTGCCATCCTCCGGGCTGGGGCCATCGGGCCATTCCATCTTGGGATCCTTCCTCTCTTGAGGATGTCAGCCTCCATCTTGGTTCACACCTTGTCTTCCTTAATTTAATTTAATTTCAGTAGTTATTATTATTTTATAATAATTTATAATAATATAATAAATAATATAATATAATGTTATATTATATTATAATTTCAATATATTATAATGTCTATATATATACTATAATAATTATGATATTAATACTAATATATGAATATTTCTCGATATATTAATATGTTAGTATTAATGATGTGTAATATATAGTAAATAAATAAATAAATATATAAATAATGTAGATTAGAATGTAGTTCAGCCGTTAAGTGCGGCCCTCCATAATATTTTTTGGTTCTCGTGTGGCTCCTTGGAAAAAATAATTGCCCACCTCTGCTCTATATGGTTCTGGCCCAGCTTACTTGTCCGAACGCATCTGCCGCTACATCCCACCTCGTAATTTAAGATCAGCCTGGGAGGCCCTGCTCTCGCTCCCGCCATCCTCTCAAACACGGTTGGTGGGGACGAGAGAGAGAGGGCCTTCTCGGTGGTGGCTCCCCGCTTGTGGAATGCACTTCCAAGCGACATACGATCCTGGCATTCAGGAAAAAAGTGAAATCGTGGCTGTGGGACCAGGCTTTTGCACATTAGCACAATGCAGCACTTTGGAGTGGAATTGTAATGGCAAGTTGATGGATATGGCTCAATGCTCATGTTGTGGACGTAACACTGTTTTTAGCTTAAGTGAATGTGTATGATGTGTTAATGCTAACTGTATTTTTATGCTGAATGTTTATGGTTTTATATTGTACTAGCTGTACCCGGCACGCGTTGCTGTGCCCTATTTAGGAGATGAGAGAAAGTTTGGGTACGTAAGGGTTTGAAATGATGTGACTTACGTTCTTGGTGGGGTCATGGATGTGTCGTTGTGGGTTCTTGTGATGGGTGGGATGTAGAAGTGTTGTGGCTGTCATGTTGTGGGGGTGGTATTTGTCAAGTGGAGGATTTGTGGTGTGTGTTTGGGATGGTGGTTGCAGAAGAGTGTGTGGTGTTGAGTGTGTAGGTGGTTGTTGTGAGTGTGTAGTAGTAGTGTGTTGTGGATATACGGTGTATATGTGGAGTGTATTGTTTGGTTGTACTGTGTTTTTTTCTTTTTAGCAGTGTTATGTATGTGTTGTGTGTGGGTCTGTTGTGTTGTGGGTCTGTAGAGGTAAGTATCGCGAGTTGTTTGGTTGTAATGTTGTGGGTTTGGTCGTTGTTAAGTTAGTGTATGTTGTTGTGGGTGTGTTTGGCTGGGCCGAAGGGAGCGGCAAGGCGGCAGAAGCGACCCGTTCCTTCTGTCTTCACCCTGTGCCATCTGGAGGGTAGTAGAGGTGAGGCCAGCGCCCCCACGCCTCCTCCTTCTTGACCCTCCGTCCTTCGGAGGGCAGCCTCAGCGGCGGGGAAGGCTCTCTCCCCCAGGGGAGTGCAGCGGCGGGCGGGAGCCCGTTGCTGCTGCTGCTCTGTGGCCGGCGCCATCTTTTATGGCATCACTTCTGGCCGGGAGGTGGGTGTGACTAGTGTTTGGGTGGCAGTTGCCGCCCGGACCCTTTTCCTGGCGGACCAACTTCCGGCGGAGCCTTTTCGGCCGGACCGGAAGTGGGTCGGCAGCCATGTTTGTTGTAGTTTTTTGGGGGTTTTCCCCCCGTGGTCCAGTGCTGCCTCCCCTGTTTGCAGTAGAAGGTAAGTTAAGTTTCTGGGTGTCTGGTGTTGTGGGAAGGAGTGAGTGCGGGTTTGTGTTTTTTGGGAAGGTTTTTTGGGAAGGGAGGGAGGGTGTATTTCGGGCTGGTTTTCAGGCGGGCGCTTCAGTGGCGAAGCGTGTGTGTCCGGCCGGGGGCGCCATGTGCGTGGATTTATTTTGGGAAGGTTTCGTGGAAAGGGGTGAGTGCGGGTTTGTTTTTCTTTTGGGAAGGTTTCTTGGGAAGGGAGGGAGGGTGTATTTCGGGCTGGTTTTCAGGCGGATTGCGGGGTGCGTTTCTGTTGTTTAGTCTGTTGGATCGTTCCATAGCGTTTTGGCTGCCATGTGCGAAGGTTCTAAACTTTCGCGCTGGCTGCCTAGAGGCCGGGGTGGGAGTTCCGTTGGCCGTTTTTGAGGAGTGGTGTTTGTCGGGGTTGTGAGGTATGTAGGGCCGATTTTTTGTGCCCTTTAGGTACCTTATTGTATGGTTGTGTAGGCTGTCGATTTTAGTGCTTCTGCGTTTTATGGTTGCGTTGTCTATGATCGTCAATGCACGACCGTGTCAAAATTATATATATAGATTTATATTGTGTTTCGGCATCAAATTGTTGCCTTTTGTTATGCCGCTCTGAGTCCCCCCTCGGGGGTTATTAAGAAGAGCGGGGTAGAAATGATGTAAATAAATAATAAACAAAATGTATCAATTCAGTCTCATGGCAGAATTTTTTATTTTTCATGTTTTTACTATATTTCTATACCGCCTCTCTCAGCCCGAAGGAGACTCGAGGCGGTGCACACATGGCAACGAATGCCCACAGATAAAATACGTAACAATTAATAAACAACCATAATTAAAACTATAAAATACAAATCTCAGCATCTCATTATTAAAATAGGTTTCCGTTGCATTGTCATTGTTCCATAGGCCTCAATATTACATTTCATCTGCAAAAACCTGCTCAAACAGCCAGGTCTTGACTTTCTTCCGAAATGTTAGGAGGGAGGGGGCCGATATAATGGGCGTTCTATAGCCAAGGGGCCACCACTGAGAAAGCCCTGTCTCTTGTCCCAGCCAGTCGGGTCAGCAAAGAAGGCAGGACCGAGAGCAGGCCCTCTCCGGAAGATCTTAAGCACCTGGATGGTTCATAGGGAGAGATGAGAGGCCACCACATGTTCCAGGACTTTGCCCAAAAAGGGGAGATTGGAAACTGGCCGATAGTTGACGAATTGAGTGGGGTCCAGTGATGGTTTCTTCAACAGCGGTTTTATAATAGCTTGTTTCAAGCTGGCTTCCCGGAGGCATTAGCCATTCGCTCTCATCTGTGGAGCCCTATCTGCATTTGTCGATTAGTTCTTGGTGCTGTGGCTTTACAAAGCTCTACATGACCAGACTTACTGGCTGAAAGCGACATTATTTATTTATTTACTTCATTTCTATTCCGCCCTTCTCACCCCGCAGGGGACTCAGGGCGGATTACAATGTACACATTACATTTAGACACACAAACACACAAGACAGACAGAGGCAATTTAACATCTGGCCACCAGGAGGAGCTGTCGCACTCCTTCATTCCTCAGCGTGTTTCCTGGAGATCTTTTTATGGCCTCGTAAATCAGTTAAATTTAGCCTCCCCACTAAGTGGTACCTTAATTTCCTACTTGACAGATGCAACTGTCCTTCGGGTTGCAAAGGTCAACAACAGGCTACACAATAGGCCGAGAGCCCACCTCGACCCGGGCAGGCCTCGAACTCATGACCTTCTGGTCAGTAGAGATCTTATGCAGCTGACACCAAGCCAGCTGCGCCACATTATGAGCCTGGATTGCACCAATAAGAAGGGATATAGTTAAGTGAAGGACAGACCTAAAATACCGTCAACAGAAATTCTCTCTCCCCGCCTTTCTTCTGCCTTTAAAGCCTAGGTGGGGCGGGATCTGTACCCGATAATTTCCAACTATGCCTTGAGGCCGTTACTGGATGGCTGCGAGCCAGTAAATTGAAGGTGAATCCGGCGAAGACGGAGATCTTGTGGCTGGGCTGCGCGCGCGGGGGGGGGGGGGATCCAGTTGCCGATGTTCGACGGCGTGGCATTACGGCCGCAGTCCTTAGTTAAGAGCCTCGGGGTCCGGCTGGACCCCCAGCTATCTATGGAGGCACAAATTTCTTGTGCCTGCAAGACAGCTTTTTTCCATCTACGGCAAGCAAGACATCTGGCTCCCTACCTATCCCGGCGCAACCTAGCCACGGTCATCTCCAGACTGGATTACTGTAACGCGCTCTACATTGGCCTTCCTTTGTCGGAGACACGGAAACTTAACCTGGTGCAGAACGCGGCAGCTCGCCTCCTGCTGGGAGCTCCCAGAGCAGTCCATATTACACCACTGCTGCGTGAACTGCACTGGTTGCCCATTGAATTCCGGATTTCCTTCAAAGTGTTAGTCCTAACTTTCAAGGCCTTACATGGTTTGGGGCCAGTGTACTTGAGGGAGCGGCTTACCCCATATGTACCCAGAAGATCACTGCGCTCAGAGGGTCACAACCTTCTTGAAATCCATGGCGTGAAGTCATGTAGGTTGGCCAGCACCCGGCGGAGGGCGTTATTGGTAGTCGCACCGACCATGTGGAACTCTCTGCCAATCGAGACGTGGGCCCTGCACCTGATGGCCTTTCGCAGGGCCTGCAAGACTTGGCTGTTCCCGCAGGCATTTGGCGACTGACTGGGACTGTAACAACAAGCCCGCCATGGGACTGCACCGCCTGTACCACAGACTGTCTTGACCCCAATTGGGATGTCTCATGGCATGTTTATTGCTAGGAATGTTTTAATGACATTTTAATGATGTTTTTTTAGGATGTTTCTGTGATTTGTGTGATTTTACTTGGAAACCGCTTTGAGCTTCGGGAGAGGCGGTCTATTAAGCTTGAATTATAAATAAATAAATAAATAGCTGTTGCTTATTTGTAAGACTGTATCCGGAGAACAAAGCGTATTTCTTACACAAATATTTATATTTCCTCTCCATGCTACTTACTCATGTGCCATGTTGAAATAGCCAACACTAAAAAAAAAAAAAATCTTGAGAACTGTCTGCTGATGAAAGTGGGCATTTTCATCATGTGGTACAAAATAGAGTGTGTACCTTAGGAATACTTGAACATGGATGCTCCATCTTCTTTCTTTACAGAACTCCCAACGAAAACCCCCTCTATCCCAGATGAACTGGGAGCTTGTGGCCATTCTAGGACTTCCAGCTATGCCAGTCAGCAATCAAAAGTGTCAGGTAGGAGATTTATTGATGTAAACCAGTGGTTCCCAAATGTTTTTGGCCTACCTCCCCCTTTCCAGAAATAAATTTACTCACCGCCCCCCTAGAAATTTTTTTGATTTTTTTTAAAGAGCAATTAAACAGAAAGATATATGTATTAATGTTTCTACTTTTTTTTGTAAAATTAAATGTTTTAATGTGTTTTCATTTTAATGTTATTTTAATTGCATGTTGTTTTTATGGCATTGAAAAAAGAAGGGGCCGGCACTGGACAAGCAAGGCCCACCTTGAAAAGCACCTCCTGCTCACCCCGCACCGGGCCCAGCAAGGCGTGCTTGTGAGGACGTCCCCATTGGAAGAAAGAGGCAATACACAGGACTGCACCATGGACGGGGTTGACGAGAAGGAGGTGCGCGCTGCGGTTTCCACGGCAACGCCTGCCTGTGCGCTTGCGACTATGCGCTTGCCACTGTGTCCCTGCAAGTTGGAATCCCCAGGCAGGCATTGCCGTGGAAACCGCAGCGCGCACCTCCTTCTCATCAACCCCGCCTACGACGCAGTCCTGTGTATTCCCACTTTCTTCCAACGGGGACGTCCTCGCAAGCGTGCGACCCTGCAAGTGGCAAGCAAGCCTGGCTCACGCCACCGCCCCCTTACAGGGATTCAGTGCCCCCCCAAATTCTCCTGAGCCTCCCAGCGCCCCCTTGGATTGCCCCACCGCCCACCAGGGGGTGGTACCGCCCACTTTGGGAACCACTTACATAAACGAATACTACCAGTACAGACAGTCCCAAAGTTATGAACAACATAGTTTCTGTAGATTTCTTCTTAAGTTGAATTTGTTTATAAGTCAGAACATGTACATTTTAAGTGTGACTCCAGGTGTGTGTGTGTGTGTGTGTGTGTGTGTGTGTGTGTAAGTAAGTAAAAGCTTTAGATAGCATAGGGAAGGTTAACACCCCTATGATGTTTGTTTTGCTGTCTACGCCCGTTCGGAAGATATCAGCTCACTTTCTGTCCTTGTGATAATTGGATTATGACGAATTGGGTTTGTTGTGAAAACACGGATTAGTGATAAGGCTGCGTTTGAGCTACCTTTCCCCCATGAAACCTCTTACAGGAGTGAATTTCCCTTCCTAGAGGTAGATTTCTCTCTCTTCCTATTGTCTTATCCCCATTCTTAACTATGAGTTGTTTGTGAGTGTGATTATTGTAATTTACGGACTGTCTGTAGTAAAATATAGAAGTACTTCAAAGACACTGCTAACAAAAATAATGAAACTTTACATCTTGATTTGTGCAAATCTCTCAAATGTGGAAATGGTTATATAGAATCACTATCTGTGCCCTGCCACGCGTTGCTGTGGCCTATAGTAAGAAATTTTGAAGTAGAGGTAGATATCTGGACTATTATGAAAGAGGGGTACCTACCTATTCCTTCCCCCCTTTTTCTTCCCCTTTCTTCCTTCTCTACCTCTTTCTTTTATTCCTTCTTTCACTCTTTCATCCTTCCTTCTCTTTCCTTCCCTCCCACCCCCTTTCTCCACTTCTTCTTTTGTCTCCTGTCTTCCCTCCCTGTTTCCTTCCTTCTTTCACTTTTTATTTCTTTTTCTCCTTACTTCCTTCTTTACCTCCTTCCTGCCTTTCTTTCCTTTCTACTTTCTCTTCTTCCTTCCTTCGGTACCTCTTTCCTTCCTTCCCTCCCTCCTTCCTTCTTTCCCTCCCTCCTTCTCTCTTTCCTTCCTTCCCCCTTTCCCTGTTTCATTCCTTCCCCCCTCCACCACATCCCCCTCCCTTGCCAAAGGGAAAGAAGGGAGGAACGCAAGAGGGAAGGAGGGGGAGTGTAGCGAGGGAGAGGGGGTGGGGCCAGAACGGGGCTGGAATAGGGGGCGGGGCGGGCTTCCATTCCCTCCCCAGATTCCTTCGTTTACTTCACCCTCCTCGTCTTCCTCCTCCGCTTCCAAACCTCCTCTTCCTCCTTTATTATCTTTCTCTCCTTTTCTTCTTCCCTCCCTCTTTCTTAGTCAGCGGTGGCGGCAGCAGCGATGCGCTAGCGGGAGCCAGCCAGGCACCACCACGCATGCGCTGGCCGCCTTGGGTGCAGGGCAAGCTGGGAATGTAGTCTCTCAACTCTTTTGAGATTTGTAGGTGATTGTCTGTGCTTTCTTAATGTTTTCAGAGTGTTGGTCACAGCTAGGACTGTTTGGCTTTGTGTGGCCAAATTTGATGCGATTTCCTTCAGTGGTTTATTTGGTTTTAAGGTACTCATTACGGACAGATCATTCTTATCTATTATATAAAGGAGGTTCCGTCATGGAACGACCGTCCTAGGCAGAGAAACCTTACAAGGCAGGGACACCAAACTTGGCAACATAAATAGGCCTCAGGCAAGGTAGGTTTTTAGCAAAGAAACTCCCCCAAAACCTAGAAGGCCCCCAAAACAACGATACAAAAAAACCCTACATTTCCCAGCGTCCTCCGTGGCCGCCAACGAATCTCCTGACCTCTACATTCTGCCAACATGATTGGCTGCCAATGAGGGAGTATTTGCATAACGCCTCTATTGGCCAGCCAACATGAACATTCCGACCCATAATAAACTGGCAAAGGAGGATAAGGCAAAGGCCTGAGGCAGTCGCCAACACAAACACCCAATTCACTTCCCACATAAAAATTAAACCCCTACAAATCACAGACCACGCCCAAAATTTACAGTAAGGCTTCATTAACTTGATTTCCCTGACTAGGCCTCACTTAATGGGATGCTGTTTAAGCTCTGAATTGACAGTAAGGCTTCATTAACTTGATTTTCCCGACTAGGCCTCAGCTCATGGGACATTGTGTATGGCCTGAATTGACAGTACGGCTTCATTAACTTGATTTTCCCGACTAGGCCTCAGCTCATGGGACATTGTGTGTGGCCTGAATTTACAGTAACCTACCTTGGCACACAGAGCCCCTATGACCCACGCTACATTCTACTGCAGTTTGGAGGAGGGTGGACCATGGGTGATGGGATTTGATGTACCTCCATGGATTGTGGGATTTGTAGTACTTTCAAACCCTTCATTCCCCACAGACCACTGTGGCCCAGAACCAAGACCAATAAAGACCCAACTTGGCACACAGTGCCCCCATGACCCACACTCCATCCAACTGCAGTTTAGAGGAGGGCACACCATGGATGATGGGATTTCAAGTACCTCTACTCACTTCCAAAGTACCCCACCCACACAAGCATCAACCTCTACATCAACACAGCAGACGGAAAGACAAAAAAACATTGTATATCCACAAGCTATGCAGAACGCCGGCAACACCACACACCAACAACTCCCCAGGACTTCAACATCCCACCCACCAGAACAACCCACAACGACACAGCCATGACCCCACTAAGACCATAAGTAACATCAATTCCAACCCTTACATACTCAGACTTTCTCGCATCTCCTAAATAGGGCACAGCAACGCGTGCTGGGTACAGCTAGTTATATATAGATGGAAGAGGCAACAAAGGCAATCCAGTCCAATCCCATTCTGCCATTCAGGAGCACACAATCCTGAGAGATGGCAATCCAGCCTCTGTTTAGAAACCTTCAGAGAAGGCGGCTCCACCGCACTCTGAGTCAGTATATTTCCCTGTTGAATTGCTCTTGCCATGGGGAAGTTCTTCCTAATATTCAAGTGGAATCTCTTTTCCTGCTATTTGAATCCATTCCTCCATGTCCTTGTGTCTAAAGCAGCAGAAAACAAGCCTGCTCCAATTGTAATATGACATCCTTTCAAGTACATATCACCTCTTAACCTTCTGTTCTCCAAGCTAAATGCCCAGCTCCCTAAATTACTCCTTCCAAACCTTTGATCATTTTGTTCAATCTCCTCAAGCTTGTTGTGAGGATCTCACGTCCCTGTGAGATAATCTTTATTTCTTCTCCTCAGGAGGTTTTTATTGGATCATTGCTGTCACCCCAGATGTAAAGGAATAGCACAGAGTGATTGAGAGAGGGTTTGCTTATAGATGAAACAGTAACAGTTTATTTGTATCTTTCTGGTGACAAAAGCTTGATGGTTTCTAGAGGCTTGATGGTTACAACGATGTGACTATTTACAGTATTTAGGAAGACGTTACATAACACAATTTCAGCATAACTTTCGTCCAAGCCTTTCCTCTTCCCCAAAAGGACTTGTATATTAACACCTGAAACTGATTTCTAACTATCTTTAACTTGACTAGAGTTCCTGACCACTTGGTACTTTGAAACCTCTCTAGTGTCCTTATCTTTCTGCTCTCAGTCAATTATCTTAGCTGTTTCCTAACTAACTCTTCAGCTGCCTTTAGCTAACGTCCTTACTGACTCAAGCTCCCAGGCTAACTGACTACAACCTCCCTCTGGTTCATTCAGACTCCAACTGACTGACCTTTTTTTTTTTAAAGACCCCAACATTCCTTTTCTTTCCAGTGACAGTTGGCCCCGCCCCTTTTCCTCAGCCTGGAGCTAGGTTGCCATGGCAACGCTTGGAGCCTCTGTCCCACTCTCAACTAATAGTAACATCCTATCTAAACCTTATACATTTTAACTGAGCATTTTATTACATTCGCCCATCTATATATATAAAAAGAGAGCTGTCATCCTAAGTAGCCTATAGACAGCAAAACCACACAAGGCAGACACACCAAATCAGCCCACATACACGCAAAACCCCACTTGGTATGTTTACCACCACCCCCAAAAAATAAAAAATTAAACAACACGACCAAAAATACAAAAAAACCCCACTGGACTACAACTCCCATGATCCCTCACACCACACCTTTCTGGCAGTTTAGAATGTCGGAATGTTGGTGGTAGGGAGGGAGGGAGAAGAGACAGGAGGACAGAGAGAAGAGAAAAGCTGAGGGATGAGGAGGAGAGGGAAGAAAGGAAGTACACATATACATAAGTACACACGCACGCACACATATGTACACATAGACACAAATCCGTATATATACATACAGTACATACATACACAAAACACACACATATATATAGACTGGGACACAGGAAAGAGAAAGAGCCACAGTGGCGCTGGCTGATTAAGAGCTAAAAGGAGGACGAAGGCCCGCTGTCTTTGCCGAAGCCGGGGCCTCTGGAGTACTCCGCTGCAGCAAACGGGGACAGCGCCCCTCCCACCTCCTCCTGGCCTCCTCCTTAACCCCCCCCCCCAAGGAACGAAAGAAGGGGGGGAAAGATAGGGAAAGGAATGGAGGGACTGAGACAAGGGGAGCAAGGACTGATACAGAAAAGGGAGGAATGGCAGGAAGGAGGGAAAGGAAAGAAGGAAGGAAGGGAGGGGAGAAGAAAGGAAGGGAAGGATAGAAGGAAGAATGGATGGAAGGAAGGAGGGGAGAAGAAAGGAAGGAAAGATGAAGGATAGCAGGAAGGAGGGGAGGGGAAAGGAAGGAAAGGATAGAAGGATGGAGTGAAGGAAGGAAGGAAAGAAGGGAGAAGAAAGGAACACAGAAACACATACACACACATATATACATGCACAGAAATATACACATACACACATACATAAACACACCTGTACTTACACACATCAACACATATACACGCACATACATATACAAACACACATATAAATAAGTACACACATATACACGCATACACATATACATATATACATGACTACACAGACAGTCCCCAAGTTAAAAAAAATCCCACAGCAACGCGTGGCCGGGTCAGCTAGTCTTTAAATAAAACAGTTTCAAAGCCAATTCATATCAACATACTATATACGTAAACATTCAAATACTTACACATTTACCTGTAGAATACATTACCATTTTGACACTTCACCACATTTGGTTCCAGTCTGGTCCCGCCACGTTAATTCGTTGATATGGTGCTCGTATTGAAGAAATGCTGGAATATTTAGTACATATATTTAGTAGATATACTAAACATCTTTGGCGGTGATAATACAATGTTTCCTAATCTTTACGCCTTGAAAAAGCTGGTTACAGCGAAACGGAGAACGGGCCCCTTGATTGGTTTCCCGTTGGTCTTGTTTTGATGCGGACACTTCCTCTCCCAGGCCGGGAGAGTGAGGTCCGGTCTGTTGGATAGACCGTGTATACACACGAAGCCATACCTGCTTGGTTCCTACAGCTATTCCAGCGCCACCCAAGCTCCTATTTGTGTTACTCACTTCCGGGCTTGTGGTCCTACACTCTCGCAATCTTCTCAGAGCCGCTTCCAGGTTTGCAGCCCGCAGCTCCGAGCCTTGGGGCAAACATCCACGCGGTCTACTTTGAGCCGTTTGGTACGATAGCATCATCTTCACCTAAGAGTTCGGCTTTCTATAGTGATACTGGAGAGTTGCTCTTGACTGCGTCCATGCTATCCAGCCGACCTTGCCTTGAGCTCCTTTGTGATGATACACACGCAGCTTCACAATAGCCGTGATATTCCTTCCCACATCGTCCCATTCACTGTTTTGAGGTACCCTATGACAACTTCCCTAGACTATCCTATTCAAAGGACATATTCCACGTGTTGGATATCTCTTCATATTATTCATTAGGTGGACTCTTTATACCGTATGATGTTGTGATTTTTGATATATTGCTATATGAGATTTATACATATGCCTTTGTATTTCTATTAGGCTGTATTTTGTGTATTGCTTGATGAAAAATGCTGATGTGTATGCCTATTGTATGTGCCATGTATACAAGGTGATGTCTTATGCCCTCTGCTGATGATTTCTTAAAATACACCCAATGCATTTGTATATGATCGTTACTTGCTACATAAAGTCTATGTTTAATACTATATATTGATTGTGTTAGTGTTCTAGATATCTTCCACATGATTATATGAATAATTGATTATTAGTACCCAGATAGTGACTTACCATACAACGCTATAGAGATTTGTTACAGTGGAGATTACATTATATATGCTTTACTTCCCTTGTGACCCCCTTTTGTTTTTCTGTTGTTAGAGTAGAGTCTTCTTGTTGTTGGTACTTCACCACACTTGTCAATATCTGTCTTGTACTGTAGTGTGAAGTAAAGCTGGGTGTTCTCCCCAAAAGTACTAATGAGAACGCGGGAAAACGTATGAGTTGCAATCGATCTTCAATTATTTATTATTGTATTATCCATATCAATGTTTAAAGGGGACTAAGAGTGGATATGATGATCTTCAGATGAAATTATAAACATTCCAATAAAACTCCAAAAATGAAAATCTTCAGTAGAATCAATGGTTCACAATTCATCAAAATAATCCGGAGTATATTGGAAGGGTGCAGGTCGACGGTCAATATAAGGCCTCGCAATTCGAAAAATATTATTTATTGTCTCATCTGTGATTGTTCTAAATATTATGTGGGGGAGTCGGGACGCGAACTGAGATTGAGAATTCAGGAACACCGTTCCAGATTTAGAACCGGCAATGAATCTTCAACATTTACACTCATTTTAAGAGGTTTCATAAGTTTGATAGCTTTAAGGTCCTAGTTCTTGAACAGATCGTTCCGTTCAAGAACCAAGACATTAAGTTAATCTTACGCAGACGAGAATGTTTCTGGATAACGCACCTACGCTCAGAATTGCCCTTGGGGTTAAATGACCGTTTATCTGTCAGCTAAATCTTGATCTAATTACCCTTGTTACCTTTCCCATTGTATTACACCTGTTGCTTACTTACCTGATTTAAACCAGTCCTTTCCCGTGTTGCGCCGTCCATGTGCTGGAATTCACAGTGGCTGCGTCCACTACATGAATATACTTATGATTGATTATTGGTATGTATTATTTACCTTCAGCCTTCTGTCTTTTGGGATCATGTTCTCCATTGTGGGATGTATCTTACTTAATAATATGATATACTTAGTATGTTTATACCTTTATTATCAGATACACCGGCCCAGTGGAACTTTATTTTTGTGGATATATATGTTTGCCAGGTCCGGACGAAGCCTTTTTAGGCAAAACGGCGAGGCCTTATATTGACCCTCGACATGCACCCTTCCAATATACTCCGGATTATTTTGATGAATTGTGAACCATTGATTCTACTGAAGATTTTCATTGTTGGAGTTTTATTGGAATGTTTATAATTTCATCTGAAGATCATCATATCCACTCTTAGTCCACTTTAAACATTGATACCGATAATACAATAATAAAAAAATGAAGATGTCATACGTTTTCCCGCGTTCTCCGTTGTACTGTAGTGTGCCCAGATGAGGTCTCACTACAGCAGAAAAGAGTGGGACTATACTTTCCTCGATATTTCTATTGACGCAGCCTTGAAGCGGATTGGTTTTCCTAGTTGCGTAATGCTGTTGATTCATGTTCTTGTGGTCTACTAAGACTACCTTTCACATGTTCCGTTGTCAAACCATTTGTCACCTATCCTATGTCTGAGCTTTCTTCTTTTTTTAACCTAAGTATATTTATTTATGTACTTCATTTATATTCCGCTCTTCTCGCCCCAAAGGGGACTCAGAGCCGATTACAGTACATATACTTGCAGACAATCCCTGCAGTTCGACATATATAGACATATTTTAGACATATATTGACAAACATAGACGAACAGAGAGGCAAACTTTTGGCCACCAGGGGGAGCTGACGCACTCCTCATCTCTCTCAGCGTTTTTTCCAGCGTCCCTTGTTCTTCCGCAATCCTCAGCGACTCCTGTAGTTCTTATGGCTTCATAAATCAGTCAAAATTTGCCTCCCCACTTAATGTGGTACCTTTATCTCCTACTTGACAAATGAACTATCTTTCGGGCTGCAAAGGTCGACAGCAGGCTACACTTAAGGTCGAGCACCCACCTTGACCCGGGCAGGCCTCGAACTCATGACCTACAAGTCAGAGAGATCTTATGCAGCTGACACTTAGCCAGCTGTGCCACTTCCCGGTGCCTTACATTTCTCCCTGTTGAAATTCAGATTGTTAGTTTTTGGTCCAGTAATCTTCAGGTCATTTTTAATTCTGATCCCGTCTTCTGGATTACTCCTCCTAATTTAATGTCATCTGCAAATTTGATAAGCATGCACTCTAGTCCATCATCCAGGTCATTGATGAAGATGTTGAAAACCAAGGATGGGACCCTGTGGCACCCTACAAGTCACTTTTCAACCAATTACATTATGTAACAAAATTTGGGGGAAAAAATCTGTTCCTGGTTTGAAAGTGTTATTTCCTGTTTAATTGTGCATTTCTTACTTTGAATGTAGTTGTTATATTCCAGAAACTTCATTTTTGCGGCTACCATAAACTATGTTGAATTGATTGGGACTCAGTGAGATATTCCTTGAAAGACTATAGCAGAATGTGTTGCATGATGTCCTTCTCTCTTTTTTTAAAATGATAGAACCAATTAGGAAATGACATTTATAACCCTGGAACAATAATTGTGTCACATAGTGTTATCGATGTGTCTAACAGTAACATAGTTTAGGCCACATTTTGTAAGCTTCTTTGAAAGATTATAATGGACTTTTTGAAAGACCTGACTGAGTTACTGGGATGATTCTCTATATTTCACCTACAACTGTGGCAGGGTAGTTTTCTTATTCCACCCTGACCACCAATTTATATAAAGACTTCTTTTATTTCCACTTGCTGCCACCATATAATGTAATAAGTTTTCACACAGGTCAGCTTTTCCAATGACCTTTCAATTACTGTGTCAGGGCAGGGTATCCTTCTAACCCAAACTCCCACTGACACTATTTGTTAACTTTCACTGCTACTATTCACTATACTTGGCTACCCACTAGGAAGAATTTGTTTTCGAGGCTTGAGTGTGACGTAACTACGCGGGGAGATACTTTTGTTAAAGAACTGCAAAGTTTATTCAAACAATGTTCTAAGCGTGGAGGTTTCAGAGTTCAGAGCTTAGGTGGTTACAGTAACTTCTTAGAGGCACATATCTTAAGGTTACAATACACTAACTATGGAGATGCAACTTGATACTATATAACTGTACTCCCAGAACCAATAGCTCAGCAGTCTTTACATTAACTGCTTGTCCTTTAAACCCAACTGCTTTCCTAGCAGTTCAAACACAGCTTTTTTTCTACTCTCTCACAGAGTAGAGTCAGAGTCCTCTTTAAACCGGCTGACAGCTGGCTAAAACGGACTCTCTAACTCTCCACACACCCTCTCTCCTTTGACTTTCACTGCCAACTGCCAAAGTTTGAATTTGAAGATTCTAAGGCCAGTTTCAGGCTCCGCCTCCTGTTTCCACGGTAATGGAAACCCCATGGAGGTTCTGCACGTTAATATCTCTGTTAACCCTTTAGGGTTTGCTAAGTTTTTACCCCTTCAACATATATATATATATATATATATATATATATATATATATACACACACACACACACATATATATAAATACCAATCATATTTAAAACCTGTAATAAAGAAATATGACCTCACCACAGTTACTAACAGGTGAAACTGAATGGATAATCAACATTATGCAAATTCAATGCACATATTATGCAAATTATATTGACACGCTAATTTAATGTTAATGAATCTATTGTTGAATTGTTGATAATGTTTTAAATGGATTTAATTGTTTTAATTTGTATTTTAATATATGTGGACTGCATCTCTGGATGCTTGTGTGAGGCCGCCCTGAGTCCCCTTGTGGGGAGATGGGCGGAATAGAAGTATATGTAATAAATAATAAATAAATAAATAATGCAAATTCAATATGTTACGGTGGCGCAATGGGTTAAACCCTTGTGCCGGCTGAACTGCAGACCTGAAGATCAGCGGTTCAAATCCACGAGATGGGGTGAGCTCCTATCTGTCAGCTCCAGCTTCCCATGCAGAGACATGAGAGAAGCCTCCCACAAGATGGTAACACATCCAGGCTTCCCCTGGGCAATGTCTCTACAGATGGCCAGTTCTCTCACATCAGAAGCGACTTACAGTTTCTCAAGTCGTGCCTGACACAATAAAAAAATACACCCTAGAGCAGTGGTTGTCAATCTTCCTAATGCCACGACCCCTTAATCCAGTTCCTCATGTTGTGGTGTCCCCCAACCATAACATTATTTTTGTTGCTTCTTCATAACTGTAATTTGGATACTGTTATAAACCGTAATGTTAATAACAGATAATATAATAATTATACTCTTTATTTATATTCTGCTCTTCTCACCCCGAAGGGGACTCAGAGCGGATTACAGAACATATACGAGCAGACAATCCCTGCCGTTAGTATTGACATACAAGATAGACAACAACATATAAGACAGACAACAACATATAGTAGGAGGATCTTTCCTGGTTGAACATGGTCTTCCAGATTACATCTCCCGGTGCTGTTTCTCCATTGCGTCATCAGGGTGTTGTTGCTCCACTGCGTCACAGGGGGGTGCTGCTGCTCCATCCACCTTGCTTCCTCCTATGACTGAGAGCCTGTCTGCCCGCTGGAGCTTCCTCTGGCAATCGATCTTCATTATTTTTATTGGTGTTATATAGTCTTTTTAAAAGATCTCCCCCGCTATGCGGTGCCTTATTTCTCTACTCGCAGACTGCTTTCGACTGCTAAGGTTAACAGTGGGTTAGGCTTACAGCTGGCCGCCCAAGGCCAGCCCGGGGTCTCGAACTTAGAATGTTCGGATTGAAGCAGCTGTTGTTTAACCGCTGTACTAAACCTCCGGCCCAAGATATGCAGGATGTATTTTCATTCACTGGACCAAATTTGGCACAAATACCTGATATGCTCAAATTTTAATACTGGTGGGGTTGGGGGGGGGGTTGATCTTGTCATTTGGAAGTTGTAGTTGCTGGGATTTATAGTTCTGATACACACGATTAGTACTGTATTACAAGTACAAACACACATAGGACTAAGTAGTAAATGCAAATGCAAAGTGTATTCAAGTGGGGCTATTAGCCTATAAAGCATATATAATCAGCACATATATCAAAATGTCATAAGAATAATTATAAATATATAACAGACCAAGTTGCTATCAACATAAATACCTCGGAGACGCATATAGGATGGGTGTGCACGATGGGGAACAAGTAAGTATCCGGTAAGGAGTCCATATAGTCCAACTCGCAAGATGATATAAAGCGTCCAATGCGCAAGTTCCCACAACGTCTAGTGGTACACCTGACCCTCTAGAAATCTAGGGGAAAGGGGGTGCAGGACAGGGAACGGATGAGTAGCACCTTCGGGTCCACAGGACTTACTATGTGTGAGTCTACTTCGATTTGAAATTGCTCCCTGTGACGCTGAGCATTATGCTTATGATTGTTGCCGCTTGAGAAAGCCCAAGGCAAAACTGATCGGGCCCTGCAGCTCAACCATTGCGGCCCTTGGCGTTCCTGCACTTGCCATCTCTGGGCTACAAGCCGCTCCACAGCAGTACAGCCTGGTTTGCTATCTACCTCCAACGGGAGCATTTGGATTACCATTTTTGGTGATTGTGTGTGCTTTTGGGAACTCTTACGTTCTACGGATATACTTACCATTGGACCGCTCTTCCGCTACTCATCCGTTCCCTGTTGTGCACCCCCTTCCCCCAAGATTTCTAGAGGGTCAGGTGTACCACTAGACGTTGTGGGAATTTGCACATTGGACGCTTTATATCATCTTGCGAGTTGGACTATATGGACTACTTACTGGATACTTACCTGTTCCCCATCGTGCACACCCATCCTATATGCGTCTCCGAGGTATTTATGTTGATCGCAACTTGGTCTGTTGTATATTTATAATTATTCTTATGACATTTTGATATATGTGCTTATATATGCTTTATAGGCTAATAGCCCCACTTGAATACACTTTGCATTTGCATTTACTACTTAGTCCTATGTGTGTTTGGGATTTAAAGTTCACCTACAATCAAAGAGCATTCTGAATCCCACTGACGATAGAATTAGGCCAAACTTCCCACACAGAACCCCCATGACCAACAGAACATGGTCTTTGGCGACCCCTCTGACACCCCCTTGCGACCCCCCAGCGGTCCCGACCCCCAGGTTGAGAAACACTGCCCTAGATCAGGGCTGTCCAACTGGCGGCCCCGGGGCCGGATCCGGCCCCGTAGCCTGTTGGACACGGCCCCACCTATGCCCTCAGCCGCCATTTTTAAATTTTAAAAAAATCAATTTTTTTTTAAAAAAATGGCGGCCGGGGGGGGGGGGGGGGGGCAGGGAGGAGGGAGAGAGCTAGCTCCTCCTTTTCGGCGCCCCCCCTCCCTCCCTCGGGGGGGGGAGCCGCCGAACAAGGGCAGAAGGCGGCGCCAAGACCAGCGCGTCACAGGCCTGGCGTGATGCGCTGCTCTTGGCACCGCCTACTCCTCCTTTTCGGCGGCTCCCCGGCCTAGGAAGGGAGGGGGCACCGAAAGGAGGAGTAGGCGGTGCCAAGGGGCAGCGCGTCACGCCAGGCCTGTGACGCTGCCGTTGGCGCCGCCTTCTGCCTTTTGCGTGCCCCCTCCCTTCCTAGGGCGGGGGAGCCGCCGAAAAATGGCAGAAGGTGGCGCCAAAAGCAGCGCGTCACATGCCTGGCGTGACGCGCTGCTCTTGGCGCCGCCTACTCCTCCTTTTCGGCGGCTCCCCCGGCCTAGGAAGGGAGGGGGGTGCCGAAAAGGAGGAGTAGGCGGTGCCACGAGCAGCGCGTCACGCCAGGCCTGTGACGCGGTGCTCGTGGCGCCGCCTACTCCTCCTTTTTGGTGGCTTTAAGAGGGGGTGGGGCCTGGGCTGGGGCGGGGCCTGGGGCGGGGCCTGGGGCGGGGCCGAGTGGCCCCGCAGGTCATCAGTGACCTCTTATCCGGCCCTGGACCCGCCAGAAGTTGGACAGCACTGCCCTAGATCAATGTTTTTTTATTGTCTACCATTTGGGATTAAGTCCTCAAGTAAAGTTTTGGGCATACTGAAGATGTACATATGATTATAGCAGCAATGACAGTTGAGCAGCAGAATAAAACTTTACATCAAATTATAACAGCTTGTGCATAATCTTCCTCTACCTTCACGTCTTACCTTCTCCCAATTTATTTCTGTTTCTATGTGGTCTGTATAATATATGATGCTTGGCTTAACACTATCACTATTTCTGGCACATGTCCGAACATTACACTATTCATTGAACTCCCTGTTTACTGGATGTTGACAACTGGACTAACCCCAGTTATAGAAAGGTGTATTTGATACTGGAAGAAAGGCTGCATATTAGAGACAGAAGTGGAAACTGAAATGCTACTCAACTATTGAGGTATGGCTGCGGAGGTTGAAGCACTGGGCATTGAATGAATGGCTCTGAACTGTTCTCTTCTAGGATATAGCACCTGCCACTCGAGGTCATCCAGTACCTCTGAACTCTGCCATAAGAGAAATACATCTGAGGGAAGTACATCAACTGGCGTGGGCAGTATTCTAGAACCATGCGAAGAGGCTGAACTGAAAAAAAGTGACAATTTGGAGGTGTCCATGAAAGAAGAAGCCCCAGAAAAAAACAACAGGTACGAGACTTAGCAGAAGCTTCTTCCAGTTTGCTTCGATGTTTGGAGTCCGAAAGTTATTAAACGTTTACATATTTTGCAGGCATCCAGTGAAACAGGATTCTGTAGAATCACAGCTGAAAAGGGTCGATGCTACCAGAGTTGATGCGGATGATATTGTGGAAAAAATACTTCAGAGCCAAGACTTCAGTTTGGACTCAAGTACAGAAGGTTTGTCAACCACTAGAGCGGGGGTCGGGAACCTTTTGGACTCAAGAGAGCCATGAAAGCAAAATATTTGGAAATTTATTTCAGTGACAGCCATATAATATATTTTAAGACTGAATTCAACTAAATACACAAATCCCAGGAGCAACAGAAAATACTGGAAAGGGTTGGGGAAAACAGACCCTGATATATGGGAGTTGCAGTTGTGTGGATTTATAGTTCGCCAGCCATCAAAGAGCATTGTGAGCTCCACCAGCAATTGAATTGAACCAAACTTGGCATACACAACTCCCAGGAGCAGCAGAAGATACTGGAGAAGGTTGGGGAAAACAGACCCCGACATATGGGAGTTGCAGTTGTGTGGATTTATAGTTCAGTTAAACACTGGTCAAATTGTAGTGAATATATAGGTCTATATCTATACTCAAATGTAATTCAAACCAAGCGAAATATTCACTTAGGTATCTATTTATCCGTCAAAGTATAAACAATAACATTAGCATTGAAAAGCCCAATGGCTATTTATTTATTTATTTATTATTCGGGCTTCTATGCCGCCGACTCCCTGAGGCTCACGGCGGCTTACAGGAGCCGAAAGGCATAATAAAAAAACAGGCAATAAAACAATTAAAACAGCTAAAACCACACGCAGCACAGCAGAGCAATAGAACAGTAGCACAGCTCAACAATAAGCAGCCCATCGTCCCAAGACGGACGGGCAGGAGGCGGGGCATGGGCAGGACCTACCCACCAAAGGCCTGCTTAAACAGGTGGGTTTTACAGGCCCGTCTGAATGGGAGCAAGTCCTTCATGGCTCGAGTTCCGGCCGGGAGGGCGTTCCACAGCGTAGGCGCTATGACAGAGAACGCCCTCCGGCGGGTAGATGTCAATCTGGCAAGTTTGGCCGAGGGTATCTCCAAGAGATTGGAGTCCTCAGACCGTAGTGATCTGGAAGGGCAGTATGGGGTGAGACGGTCCCTCAGATACGCTGGCCCCAGGCCGTGCAAGGCCTTAAAGGTAAGAACCAACACTTTGAAGGTGATCCGGTGCTCGATAGGCAGCCAGTGCAGATCCTGCAAAACAGGTGTTATGTGGCTACCTGTTGGCGTGCCAGACAGGAGCCGGGCGGCAGTGTTCTGCACTAGCTTGAGCTTCCGGGTCACCATAGAGGAAGGCCAACGTAGAGCGCGTTGCAGTAGTCTAGCCTCGAGATGACCGTGGCTTGGATTACCGTGGCCAGGTCGTTCCGGGAGAGGTAGGGGGCCAGCCTCCTTGCCTGTCGCAGATGAAAAAAGGCACTCTTGCTGACCGCAGAGACCTGAGCCTCCATGGTCAGCTGGGAGTCCAAGTGGACCCCCAGGCTCTTAACGGAAGACGATGGGCATAACGCCGCACCCTCCAGGCTCGGAAGCTGGACATCCACATCACCCAGGCGGCCCAGCCACAAGATCTCCATCTTCGCCGGATTCACCCTCAACCTACTGAAAGCAATAAATGCGGGCTGCTATCCCAACATATATCCCTAACCCCGCATCAATATGCAGTATGGAATGGAGTACATATAATAAACATTGAAATCTGTATATAGAAACGCTCAAACCATCACATAGAGAGGAAGGAAAAGTAACATGAACACCCTGATGGGTTACTTTCTCTATAAACCCCTGAGAAAATTAAAGAATAAACAATGATTAGTCCCCAATGGGAGGCTCAATGAAGCGCTGTCGCTGCACAGTAAGGTAATGCATTTGTAATCTGGCCCCGATGGGCAAATGGGCGGTGATGCGGATTTGAAGTGAGAAGCTCTGTGGGAGGTCCCCAAACGGGGAAGATGAGCTCCCTGTAAATAACAAAGGCAGGTTATATAATCCGCCCCAAGCAGGCAGGTGGATAATGCTCCGTTTCCAATGGGAAAGCAAACTGAATGTTGCAGGCGCAGCGGCAGCGAGACCGGAAGTAAACAGAAGAAAAGGGGGATGGCTGGGCGCGCATGAACAAATGTAAACAAACCTAAGAACATAAGAAGAGCCATGCTGAATCGGGCCTCAGCCCATCTAGTCCAGCATTCTGTGTCACACAGTGGCCCAGTAGTTGTACACGGGGATCTCTAGCAGAAAGGAGGGCAAAACCCTCACCTGCTCCTGACCCCCCACAACCAGTAACCTCCGCACGATGCTGGGGTACGAGGGTCACGCCCTGGGGAGGATGCCAGGGGGGACAGGGTGGCAGCCAAGCTGCAGAAACTCAAGGAGGCTACACCGAAACTAATTCGCCGGGGGCCATCCGAGCCGCTAGGAACCTCTGAAGGGAGGGCCGACGCGGGAGTAATACCCAGGAATTCCTTATGCGTTTCGACCTTACAGTCTTTGTCAAGGCCGGGTTGACATTACAATCACACCAAAAATCCTACATATATAGGTAGCGGCTTTACATAAATCTGCAATATCAAAATAGAGAGGGTAGAACAAAATGCCAAATCACGGAATGCATATACATCATGTAAATAACAGTAAGCAGAAGGTGAACCAGCATGCGGGGTTGGGGACATATGTTGGGATAGCAGCCCGCATTTATTGCTTTCATTTATAGCCATTGGGCTTTTCGATGCTAATGTTATTCTTTATACTTTGACGGATAAATAGATACCTAAGTGAATATTTGTCTTGGTTTGAATTACATTTGAGTATAGATATAGACCTATATATTCACTACAATTTGACCAGTGTTTAACTGTAGTTACATACACGGATCCCCACTTGTGTATTGTTACTTGGATTTATAGTTCACCAGACATAAAAGAGCATTCTGTGCTCCGGAAAAAAAAGGAGGGGTTTTGGGGGAGGATGTAGAACAGATTATGGGATTTACTGTACCTTCAATTGCTTCAGCTCTACATCAAAATCACTGAACTCTCTCTCACTGCCTGCACAGCTGATAGAAGAGGCCTCCTTGCTGGCTCCCAGAACCTCCAGGAGAGGCTTACCATCGCACAGTGCGGCCATGGGCAGGAAGCACCCCGGAGGCGGCCTCTTTCCCCGCGCATTTGCAAACGCACTGGGAAAGGGGGCTTGTGAAGTGAACATGCGCAGGAATGGGATTGGTCTGGATAGCTCTTCGGTTCCCTCTTCCAACTCTATGATTCCCTCAGTGGGGAATCTTCCTTCCTTGAGTGCACTTCCAAATTTCCAAGACACTGCCTCTTCTCCCAGGATCGTATCCCATGCACAGCTTCTTCCCATCCATCCCACACAAAACATTTATTTTGCGTTTCCTTTGCAAACCCAAGCCCCTCCCATGTGGCTCCCCAAAAATCAAAGGCCACATGCAATGGGGACGGGAGGAAACTGGGACCTTTTCCTCTTTCCACCCTTGGGATTATTTCCCCTTCCCCTCTCTCTGCATCGCCCCACTGATCTCCCGCCATTAGCCGCAGAAGCCCAGGCATCCGCAGCAACAGACCCAGCCCCGCACTGACGTCACAAGCGAGTCAAGGGGAGGAGGGAAAGAGGAGGAGGAAATCTCTTAAAGGGGCAGCACAGCTTGATTCCCTGGGGCTCAGACAAAGAGCAAGGACAACAAAAGAGGAAGAGGCCACAAGGCTTGCTTAGGGTGCATTCTACAGTCATGCCTGTCAATACGGGACAGGAGCTGAGAGGGACTCCGGCAGGAGGGGGCGGGGCCTAATGAAGTGGCTCTGCGAGCCAGATGCAATCATCAAAAGAGCCACACCTGCCTCCCGAGCCATAGGTTCCCTACCCCTGCACTAGAGAATAACAAACCATTGATCATTGTAGCTCCAGACTTTCTCACCGATAATTGTGCGGGTTTGAACTCCCTTTATGTGATACTGAGAAAATTCACTAATCACGAAATGCTTGTAAATTAGAAACTAGCTTTGGTACCCGCCGTTGCCCAGGTTATTTGAAAAAGTCAATTTTTAAACAAGGTTGTGGGTGAACTACAACTCACATCGTGCCAGGTTAACCCCGAGAAACTCCATCAGTACTTAGTTTGATATGTTGGGCAAGTTTGCTCTAGGTGAATCATCAATGGGGTTCAGTCTGCTCTCTGGCTGTAGGGTAAACTACAGTTCCAACAATGGTGGGCCAAACCCCTCTGTCAGGAACTCCAATTCGACCAGAAAAGACACTCCAAAAGTCCTTCGTCTTCCAATGGTGATTTATTGTAGTACAGCAAACTTGTAAAGCTAAGACACCCGAACCCATCCACCACAATCCTTAAATACCAACCCCCTCCCTATGCAACATCCTGTAAAGATTACATCAGCCACCCTGACTCAGCATACCCAGTAATCCTTTTCCCACCCAGAGTCCTCTTGGATATTACTTCATATCCTCCTGGTAACTGGAGCAAAGTTCACAAACCCATTGTGATCCTCAGCAGAGAAGTGGAGCAAAGTTCATGGCTGCAGTCCTATCCTTCTGACTCAGCTGAACATCATCCCACTCATGGCAGAGTGGAATCTACTCTGGCCCAAGGCATAGAGATTCCATTCCTGACATTATGCCTCCTTCGTCCTCCCCCTGGGGAAACAAAGCACTGGTCAAGATCGTGGTACAAGGGGATTCACATACCGTTTCAATAAGCTACAGTGGAATACAGGATGAATCTTTCCCATAATCTTTGGTAAAGCCAACCGATAAGAAACCTCATTCACACACTCATTCACCCGAACGGCCCTATAAACTTTGGACCCAACTTACGAGAGGGTAACCCCAGCTTTAAATTTTGGGTGGACAACCATACTAGATCGCCCACCTTATACGCCTCCCCTTCCTGTCGCTTCCTATCTCCGAAACGCTTGTATGTACTTTGAGCCTTCCGCAAAGATTCCGTCACTCTCCTCCACTCCTCCTGAGCTCTGTTCCCTCCTCCCCTGAATCTTTCACGAAAGCACCTAGTCCAACCGGCAACGGGACTATCTCCTGCCCATACACCACGGAGAACGGGTCTTCCCGTGTGAGGAATGCACAGAGCCATTATACGCCACTTCCGCATATGGCAAAAGATCCGTCCAGTCACTCTGCTGCTCATTCACAAAGATCCGCAAGTAGCTAGCTAATGATTTTTGCGTTCTCTCAACGCCTCCATTACAACATGGGTGATAAGAGGTGGTCAACTTCCGGTCTGCCCCCCAGCGTCTCTAAAAACCTCTCCCAAAACTTGGCAGTAAACTGCACCCCTCTATCACTGAGCACCTGCTCGGGACATCCATGTAATCGATATACATGTTGCACATATAGCCTGGCTAACTTCTCCGCAGACGGCAATCCTGTTAAAGGAACAAAATGAGCCTACTTTGAAAACATGTCCAGGATCGTCCAAATATATTTGTATCCCCTACTAGAGGGCAACTCCCCCACAAAATCAGTGCTTACATGGGTCCACGGTCTAACAGGAGCGGCTACTACTTGAATTAATCCTGGAGGCTTAGCAGTAGACAACTTCCCCTTAGCACAAGCCTCACAGCGGTTAACATAATCTTTCACCAACAACCTCATTCCCGGCCACCAATATCTACTCCTAATCGCCAAGAAGGTCTTGGTGAATCCCCAATGCCCTGCAGACTTATGATCGTGAAACAACTCCATTATCTTATTCCTCAGTACTGCCGGTACATACAACTTATCCCGCACTAGCCACAACCCCTTGGCTCTCTTGCACTCAATCTCATGGGACTTTAACCACTCATCCCCTTCATAACATCGCTGGAACTCCTTCATCCAGTCTTCCAATCCCTCATTCTCCTGCTTCACTTCCAGTTTACATTGGGTTCGGGTCTGCACTTTCAAACCCCATTGATCCTTAGTAAACATCCTCCCTACCCTGGCAGGAGGATCTCCCCCCCATCACCGGATAACGTGACAACGCATCAGCCACCACATTGTCTTTGCCTCTAATATGCCTCAGCACAAAATTAAATCGAGCCAAGTACTGAGCCCATCTCAACAACTTCGGTGACAACTTTTGGGGCTCCTTCAAGAACTGCAAGTTCCGGTGGTCCGTCAACACCTCAAATGGATGAACAGCACCTTCCAAAAACTGCCGCCACGTCTGCAGAGCATATCTAATGGCAAACGCCTCTTTCTCCCATATGGGCCAATTCCGCTGCTGTTCATTAAACTTTTTAGAAAAAAATGCACAGGGCTTCAGCACCCCACCTTCATCTTTCTGCAATAGAGCCCCTCCATACGCCCAAGCAGAGGCGTCACTCTGCACTACAAAAGGTTTGGCGGGGTCCGGATGTCTCAATAAAGGCCCTCCAGTAAACGCCTTCTTCAGTAACTCAAAAGCCTTCTGGCACCCTGGTGTCCAACTCAATTTAGCCCCAGGTGCCTTCACCTTCTTACCCTCCCCATACCTTTTGTCTTTAACAAATCGGTAAGGGGCAATACGATCGTTGCGAACCCCGAAATGTACGATCTATAAAAATTGGCCAGACCCAAAACGCCTGCAATTGCCTCCTGGTTCGAGGAGCTTCCCAAGCTAATACATCTGCCACCTTGGCCGGGTCCATACTCACCCCTCTCTATTAATCCTGTATCCCAGGAAGTCAATCTCATTTCTCATAAATTCGCATTTGCTCAGTTTCACATACAGCCTTGCCTCCTTCAATCTTTCTAACACTTCCCGGACCAACCGCACATGCGCCTCCTTGGTTTGCGAAATCACAACTATGTCATCCAGATATACATATACCCCCTTATACAAAAGGGGGTGCAGCACCTCATTTATCAGCTGCATGAAAATGCCGGGGGCGCCGGATAATCCGAAGGGCATGACCAACCACTCGAATAATCCGAGTGGGCACGAGAAAGCTGTCTTCCACCTATCCGTTTCCTTCACCCGAACCATATGGAAGGCATTTATAATGTCCAATTTGGTAAAGTACTTTCCCTTTCCCATCTGTCCCAATAGATCCTTAATCAGAGGCAAGGGATAACAATTGATCGTGCTGATAGCATTTAACCCTCGGTAATCAATACACAGTCTTAATTTGCCATCCTTCTTTTCCCTAAACAGGACTGGAGCAGCTATAGGGGACTCAGACCTTTGGATAAATCCCTTCCTCAAATAGTCATCGATTTGTTCTCTTAACGCTAGCTTCTCTTTCTCTGTCATAGGGTATATTTTGGGCTTGGGCAGTACAGCTCCTTCCTTTAATTCCACCTTACATTGTACCCTCCTGACTGGGGAAGACTATCTGCTAATACCGGATTAAATACATCCCTTAAATCAGCATACTCTTCCGGAATCAGCGGCTCTTCCTTTTCCCCTTCCCCCTCAGTCATGCTCACATTCACATCCAATTCCGGCCGACACTTTAGGGTACCTGCTTTCCAATCAATAACCGGGTCAGCCTGCTGTAACCATGGCAATCCTAAAATCATATCATGTTCCTTAATTGGAGCCACTACACAATCCAGTGTTCCCTCCCAATTGTCAACCTTACCCTTTAAACATTTGGTCCCTAAGGGAAAAGCCCCCCACAAAAGTACCATCTAATTGAGCAAAATGCACCGAATCGGTAACTCCTGAGTTTCACATTCTAGCTTCTTAACTAATGTGGGACATATAATATTTTCGGAACACCCACAGTCAATTAATGCTTGATGTAATTGGTATTGTCCCCTCTTCTCTAACTCAATATCACACATAATACTTGGGGCTTTCTCGCTCACCCCTTCCTTCTCCTCGACCTTCTTTCCTAAAGCCCCTCTAGCCACCGCCACAGGTCTGCCATCAGGGCCTCTTCTTTGTGGACACTGAATTGCGAAATGTCCAGACTGAGAACAAATGTAGCACAAGCCTTTCCCTTTTAACTTGCCACCAGTTCCGGTCCTCTCAGTTGGCTCACTCCCAGCCGGCCGCCTCAGCGTAGGCCGTGGTTTCAAAGGTCCAGAAGTAGACTTCCGTCGCTGGACCTGAGCCAGGATTCCTTCGACAGCACCAGCCAACTGAATCCATCCATCAACATTAACTGGGTCTCCACGATGCAAACACCATTCCAGTAGTTCACGCCGCAATCCCTCTTTGAACAGTTCCAAAAGAGTTGCCTGTGACCACTCCACCACCTTCCCCGCCAGGCTCATGAACTCCTCCGCATACTCCGTCACCGACTTGCTGCCTTGCTTCAAGCACCTCAACGCTTCCTTCGCCTTTACTCTTTCCAACGGATCACGGAAACGAGTTCTCACCGCTCGAAGGAATTCTCGTAGATCACCCAAACACGGATCTCGTCGGTCATGGCACTGGACGTACCAGTCCGCCGCTCTTCCCTTTAACACCGCACCAACAGCTCGCACCCTGCTGCCTTCACTGGGGTACAGGTGGCCGTAGTCCTCCATATGGTCCCCCACAGCCGCCACAAAGAAGGCCACTTTGCAAGCCTCGCCATTGAACTCCACCCGAAGTGGTTCTTTCCGGGGCCGCTCTCTCTCACCATACCAGGGTCTTCTTTCCGCACCAGCTGGGGCTGGGACAGGAACATGACCACTTCCGCCATTCCTCCTTAACAACTGAATACCTAGCGCCGGAGCTTTGGGTGGGACTGGAATCCCCTCACTCGTCACTTTAGGCCGGGTTCCTCCAACCGCTCCCTTCGGGCCTCTAGTCCGGGCGTCCACCCCCCACACTCCCGCAAGAGATCTAGGGCGGGTTTCAACCCTCTCCTCGTCCATCCAGGAATAGCGGGTAAAATCACCTCCGCCGACCGGGCCCCACATGGACTCTTGGCTAGGGTTCTTCGCCAAGGAGCGTCTTCTCCATAGCCTCCATTTGGGCCTTCAACACTTCCACTTCCGTGGGAGAACGTGGCTCCGTGGTCTCACTCCCATACGCCGCATCTCTAGACTTACTGCGCACCGCCGCCGCTGCAGCCGAGAGCCCCGCTCCACCGACACGCTGGGATGGGAACATCCAACTTCCATCTCCAGCACCAAAACGGAGAGTATTTCTTTCCGGAACGGGCCGCCCCATGCCATCGCTGGGTCTCCGTAGAAATCACTTCTCTCTGGAAAGGAGCGCCCACGCCCCTGTTGGGTCTCCAATCTGATCAGGAGGCCAACCTCATCCATGGTATTCCACTCCCCATCCTGGGCCTGCTGGGCTGCATCCGTAGTGAAATCCCAGCTCTCCAGGTATTCTTCCGCTTCATGCAAAAACATCTCCATCGCCTGGGAAAGTTTCAGGGGTCTTAGCTTCTGTCAGGAACTCCAATTCGACCAGAAAAGACACGCCAAAAGTCCTTCGTCTTCCAATGGTGATTTATTGTAGTACAGCAAACTTGTAAAGCTAAGACACCCGAACCCATCCACCACAATCCTTAAATACCAACCCCCTCCCTATGCAACATCCTGTAAAGATTACATCAGCCACCCTGACTCAGCATACCCAGTAATCCTTTTCCCACCCAGAGTCCTCTTGGATATTACTTCATATCCTCCTGGTAACTGGAGCAAAGTTCACAAACCCATTGTGATCCTCAGCAGAGAAGTGGAGCAAAGTTCATGGCTGCAGTCCTATCCTTCTGACTCAGCTGAACATCATCCCACTCATGGCAGAGTGGAATCTACTCTGGCCCAAGGCATAGAGATTCCATTCCTGACACCCTCCAGTAGGTTGAGTTAGTCATGAGGCTTCTGTGTGCCAAGTTTGGTCCAGGTTCATCATCGGTGGAGGTCACATTTTCTCTGGTTGTGGGTGAACTACAACTCCCAGAAAGAAAGGTCAGTTCCCCCGCTCCCCAACTCCTCCAGTAATCAAATTTTGGCATATCGGGTGTATGTGCCAAGTTTGGCCCAGATCAATCAGTGTTTGGGTTCACAGTGCTCTCTGGATATAGGTGAACTACAACTCCCCCAAATCAAGGTGAGTTTTCCCCCAAAAACCTCCAATAGTTTTGCTGGTCATGGGAGTGCAGTGTGCCAAGTTTCTTCCAATTCCATCTTTGGTGGAGTTCAGAGTGCTCATTGATTGCAGGGGAACTATAAATCCCAGTACTTACAATTCCAAAATGTCTAGGCCAATTCCCCCCCAAAACCCACCAGTATTCAAATTTGGGCATATCGGGTATGCATGCCAAGTTTGGTCGAGATACATAATTGCTTGAGTTCGTAGTGCGCTCTGGATGTAGGTGAACTACAACTCTAAATCCCTCCAAAGACCTCAAGTATTTTTTGTTGGTCATGGGGGTTCTGTGTGCCAAGGTCCAGGTCCATCGTTGGTGGAATTCAGAGTGCTCTTAGATTGCAGGTGAACTATACATCCCAGGACCTACAACTCCCTTTTTATTTTTTATTAAAACAAGTTTTATTGGTTAAAAATAGACATTTACATAGAAATCACAACACAAATTTGTCTGTGGTACATATACCCAGACTTACACGTATCTACAAAGTGGTGGGTGTGTAGGGGAAAAGGGGTTTGGGAAAGGATACATAAGGTTGGACCATAAACATAAAACATCTAAAAACAAGTTGACTTCACCTGGAATCGGAGGGGGTTACATTGTTATTGGTCAAAATAATCAAGATTGACTTGGGACTTATAGCCAGAAGCCTTGCAACTCTATTTTTTCCTTATTCTTTATATAACATAAAAATGGTTTCCAAGTTTCCTCAAAGTCTAGACTTGAATTGCCTCTCACAAGATTCGTTAGTTTATCTAGTTCTGCAAATTCCATAATTTTAAGTAATAGTTCTTTTTCTTCTGGCATTTCGGTGCTCTTCCAATACCGTGCTAGCACAATTCTGGCCGCCGTGAGAATGTAGCAGAGTAGTTTTTCCATATGTCTGCCCATTGTTTGTTGTTCTATAACAGGGGTGCTCATTACGGTGATCGGGAGCACCTAGGTGATCTTCGGCCCTCTTCCAGGTGATCTTTGGGCCTCACCAGGCGGATGGCGCGCTCCTGCCATGCCCACGCACGTGCGCTTCCACCGCCGCCTTCACGGGGCTTCTTTTGCCAAAATGAGGCTTTAGTGGGCGGGCCCTGGCGCTCGTCTTGCCACGCACGGTGTGGTGACATGCCCGCCCATTGGTTGCTGCGGGGGGGGGGGGGGAGCAAGGCGAAGGCACGTGCACGGATAGGATGCGAGGCTGTGGGAGGGATGGAGGGAATGTGTGTGTGTGTGAGAGAGAGAGAGAGCCAAGGAGAGAAGAAAGAAATCCGGAGAACTTTTTCGGATCCTTTTGGCAGGCAGGCGGGCGCTGGAAGGAGAGAAGGAGAGAGAGAGAGAAGCGAAGGAGGCCGGGCAAAGTAGGGCAAAGCCAAGCAAGCCCCGCCACAAACCCTGCTGCTGCCCTCGGGACTCCCATTCCAAGCCGAGACCTGGGCGAGCAAGCTGTGTGGGGCTGCTTTCTTTTCTTGGTTGGGGGCGAGGAGGGAGGGCTCTGCCGTGTTCCTGGGGCTGAACCCGAGGAGGAGGGGGCTGTGGGGATGGAGACTCCACTTGCTGCTGCTGCTTGTGCCCTCGCCACCTTTCTCCGCCTCGCCCTCCTTCGCCCTCGAAGGAGAAAGGCGGCGAGGGTCCACGGGAGAGAGAGAGAGGGTGGCTCTTCAGAGCCGGCTAGGAAGAGCCACCCTCTCTCTCTCTCTCTCTCTCCCCCGTGGACATGGACTGCCACCAGTGGGAGGGGTCCTCCTTCCTGCCAGCCGTCAGCTTGGGCTTCCTTTCTGAGTGACACCCTCGAAAAAAAGGAAGGGCAGCGGCGTCCCCCCCCCCCCCCGGCTGCATCTGTCACTTTGGGGAAGCACCTCTTCCACTCTTCCTTCTCCTGCCCAGGCAAGGAAACCTCGAGGGAGGGGGGGAGGCTGCCGTGGGGAGGCTCCAGCCTCACGTGGGTCCCCCTCTCGGTTGAGTTTCCCGGCCCAGGCAGCAGCCAGGCGGCCCCTCTTCCCAGCCCTGTGCCTTCCGAGCCGCCACCGAAGCCATATCTGGTCGGAGCGCTGGCGGGTGCGCCTATAAATACCCTCCTGCTGCGTGCGTGGGAGGGGCCTGCTGTGCACGCAAGAAGCAGGACGGGATGGGGACTTCCTGCTTCGTGAAAGCACGCAGCAGGAAGGAGGAAGGCAACAAAGACATTAAGAGAGAGCACACGCGCAGGCAAGGAGGATCCCCTTCCCGGGTGCGCGCGGCGGCGAGTTCATGGGCAGGCTAGAAAGAAGCCACGCGCAGACGGAAGGCTGCAGTAGGAGCGTGTGCACGCGCGTGTGCGTGCACGCTCACATGCACAACAGGTGATCTTTTCAACTTGATTGTTCATATAGTAGCTCGCATGATGAAAAAGTGTGGGCACCCCTGTTCTATAATATTCAAAAGAAATAACTCAGGTGTTTTTTCAATTTTCTCTCTCAATATTTCTTGCACTAAATTATGTATTCTGCTCCAATACTGTTTTATAACTTCACAAGTCCACCATTGATGATAGAAGGTGCCCCTGTTCTTTTGGCACTTCCAGCATCTGTCGCTGGTATTTCTATAAATTTTTGATAATCGTGCTGGGGTCAAATACCATCTGTACATGAGTTTTAACTGATTTTCCCTTAATATATAGGCATACATGAATTTTGGTATTGTTTTCCACATCTTTTCCCAGCTTTCCCTGGGGATATTATGTCCTATATTTTTGTGCCATTTTTCCATGTATTCCCTTATGGGGGCCTTATCGTATCTCTCCGCTAAGATATATTTATATTACTTACTTACTCTTTTGTTTTCTGAGCACATCAAGATCTTTTCTCCTAGGGACATTGTTTCCGTCCATCCCACTTTGGTGTCTGTTTGGTGTATCTTTCCCATTTGGGTGTACTGAAACCAGTTTAGCTTTCCTTCACACAGATCTTCTCTCTTTTTTATTATCATCTTGTTATCTTCCTTCTTTAATATATGCTTATAGGTTGGCCATCCTTCTTTTCCTGCCTTCATCATCTGCATCGCCTCAACTGGTGATAGCCATAATGGGAGTTTGGGTGAGATTTTCTCCTTATATTTTTCCCAGATTTTAAATAGGGGTGCTCTTATTATGTGGTTTTTGAAGTTCTTGTCCTGATGATATTTGTTGTAAAATGGATATCCATGCCAGCCATATCTCATTCCGCAACTTTCTATGTTTAGCAGTTTTCTATCTTTTAGATCTAGCCAGATGCTCAGGTTTTCCAGACAGTTCGCATCATAGTAAGCTACTAGATCCGGGAGTCCCAGTCCTCCATTTGATGGGAGATCTTGCATAAATTTTCGTTTTATCCTTGCCTTTTTCCCGTTCCATATAAACTTGCTAATCTCCGATTGCCACCTTTTTAAGATAGTGTAGTTTTTTAGTATGGGAAGTGATTGAAATAAGAAATTTATCTTCGGAAATACCTTCATTTTAATAGTTGAGATCTTTCCTAGCATTGAGAGATTTATATTCCTCCAGGCTTTTAGGTCATCTTTTATTTGGTTCCAGGTTTCCTCATAATTGTTTTTAACTAATTGGCAATTTTTTGATGTTAATTGGATTCCTAAATATCTGACTTTTTTGAAATCGGGATATTAAATCTTTTTTCTAATTCTTCGCTTTCTTTTTTATCAATATTTTTTACTAGAATTTGTGATTTTGTTTTATTCAGTCTGAAGCCAGAAATTATTCCATACTCTTCTAATTTTTTGATCCAGAGTTCCATATTTTCTGTGGGGTTATCAATGACACATACCATGTCGACGGCAAAGGCTAATATTTTTTTTAAAGATATTTTTATTAAAAGTTTCCATTTTATCAAACATACATAAACACAATAGGAAAAAGGGAGGGGGAAAAGGGGTAACAGGAATGTTGACTTCCATTCTAATTCCACACTATTACATATATTCTTCATTTTTTTTCTTTATACATGAGGTTCCTCTATGCTCTTACTCTAAAATTGAATATATGACAGTAGTACTCAACTCATTCTTATAGCTTATTTCATATTCTTGATAATATTCATTAATCAAAGTACAATCTGTCATTTATAATACCTTTACCCATAGTCTATAATAATTAATCTAGTAGTTTATTGATCTTTTCGTCTTGCCTTTATTCTTTTATAAGTTTTTATCTTTCGAGCTTCATCGAGACCCTCCTTGCCATGGTTTTGGGGAGCACACACACACACAGGGGCGGTCCTACAAGGTAGGCCAAGTAGGCGGCCGCCTAGGGCGCCATCTGGGAAGAGGGCGCCATCCTGGCTGCATGGGGCACCATCCTGGCCCTGCCGATGTTCCTCAGGCAGCGCCGCAGCTGCCTGCTTTTGGGCCCCAGCCCTGTGTGCTCCGACGCCGCTTCTGGGCATGCGCGGAGGTTTTTGCGCAGGGGCAGTTGCTCCAGAGCTGAAGTTGAGCGCAGGAGCAACTGCACATCGGCGAAAACCTCCGCACATGCCCAGTAGCTCCCTTGCGCAGAAGACTGTAAGCAAAGCACTCCCTGTCGGGCAGGCAGGGAGTGCTTTCCCTCTCCGTTTGTCTCCGCCGCGCGTGCGTTTGTGGGGAAGGAGAAAAGAATCAGTGAAGGAAGTGTAAGTGAAGGAATGAATGAAGGGCTTTCCTCCTCCTCCTCCTCTGTGACCTCTTCTCTCCCTCCTTTCTTTCTTCGGCTCTATTTCTGTTTAGACCTGAGGGGCCTGAGGCTATGAGGAGTTGTGGGAGTTGGAGTCCAAAACACCTAGAGGGAGGGAGGGAGGGCCCAGGTTTGCCCAGGCCGCGCTGCCTGTATTCGACCTCATTTGAACATTTTGGCTGTTTTTCTATTTACATTTACATTGGGATCCTAATTTTGGACTTATGGGAGACTCCTATGAATTATGAGTCGGGTGGTAGGTAATATATTCTGATTTTGATGCATTTACATTGCATTTCTTGTTGATTATTATACAGTTCTGCTTAATATTGTCATACAATATAATAAAATACAATATAACAATAGAATAATGATATATTTTATATTACCTGCAATATTACAAACAATATTGCAGTATAGTGGTATTGTACAAAATAGTAATATACAATATTTTATTTTACTTTATTTTGGGTTATTTGAGTTTTATAGGAGTCATGAAAATATTTAGCAGAGGATAATTTTATTGAAATAAATAATTTTATTTATTATTTTATAATAATAATATAATAGAATGTTATATTGTATTATAATGTCAATATATTATAATATAATTATATTGTAATGTAGTATAATATAATTATGATATAATATAGTATGAGTATGGTATAATATATTGTATAGACATTGATACAGTATAATACTACTAATGGTATTGTGATATTATAATTGTATATTTGTTTTACATGGTGGGAATAATGTTTTTTTTGGGGGGCACCAAAATAATGTTCGCCTACCATTTAAAATTACCTTAGACCGCCCCTGCACACACAAGAACAGAAATAACATAAAAAAGGAGGGAAAGTTCCTTGGCCTTATTGTTCAACATTTTTTCATTCTCTAACCTCTTGTAACTAACCCTGTTATTCTCAGTTTAATCTACCATACCGGGATCGGCAATTCTATTCTCTTATATTTCATACTCCTCTGGTGGATTTTAATAGACCAATTCATGAAGCAGTTGCTTCTCAGGATTCAGGAGTAGTTAAATGTTCCACATTTTATAGGCACTGAGTGGGATTCTAATCCTTCTTTCCTTCTCTATTCTCCTATAAAGGCCTTGTAGTTTTATTTTGAGGTAAATCAAATTTTCTCATCCTTATAAGTTAACCCATCTCCTTCATTTCTTCCCCTTCCAGATCTGATATTCAAATGTTTATTAATAAAAGATTTATTTAATACATTAGTAGAGAGTTTCCATGAATCTTACATCTCTAAGGTTTCAAGGGTTAGAATTGTTTTTCCACCTGACCATCTAACACAGTGCTGTCCAACTTCTGGCGGGTCCAGGGCCGGATAAGAGGTCACTGATGACCTGCGGGCCCGCCGAAAAAGGAGGAGTAGGCGGCGTCAAGAGCAGCGCGTCACAGGCCTGGCGTGACGCGCTGCTCTTGGCCGCCTACTCCTCCTTTTCGCGGCTCCCCGGCCTAGGAAAGGAAGGAGGAGAGGCGGCGCCAAGAGCAGCGTCACGCCAGGCCTGTGACGCGCTGCCGTTGGCGCCGCCTTCTGCCCCTTTTCGCGGCTCCCTGCCTAGGAAGGGAGGGGCGCCGGAAGGAGGGCAGGCGGTGCCAAGGGGCAGCGCGTCACACCAGGCCTGTGACGCGCTGCCGTTGCCGCGGTTTTCGCCTTCTGTGAGAGCCTGCCGGCCCCCTCCCCTTCCTAGGTAGGGGAGGGGGGCGCCAAAAAGGAGGAGCTAGCTGTCTTCCTCCTCCCTGCCCCGCCTCCCCCTCCCCCCCAGCCGCCATTTTTTTTTAAAATTTAAAAATGGCGGCTGAGGGCAGAGGTGGGGCCGTGTCCAACAGGCTACGGGGCCAGATCCGGCCCCGGGGCCGCCAGTTGGACAGCCCTGATCTAACACATTTCTTTATTTAAAGTTTACTTTTGTGTCCCCGCCAAGGGACCTTATTCTTGTTGTGTAGGTGGTCTGGATTCTGAAAAGTTCAACCCCTTCTCTATCGCCTTCTCATTATCAATAGGCAAAGGCTAATATTTTGTAGATAACATTTTTTACTTTTAGGCCTTTTATTTCTTCGTCCGACATGATATCCTTTATTAGAAGTTCTAAAATGAAGTTGAATATCAGGGGCGATAGAGGACATCCCTGTCTCGTTCCTTTTTTAATATTAATTTTTTTCGATCTTTGCCCATTTACTATGATGTGTGCCTCTTGGGTCTTATATATTGCCAGGACCTACAACTCCTATAAATCATGGTGAATTTCCGCCAAACCTGTCTAGTATGTTCAGTTACCGATTGAGCACCGGATAACCTTCAAAGTGCTGGTTCTCACCTTTAAGGCCTTATATGGTCTAGGGCCGGCGTAGCTGAGGGCCCGCCTTACCCCCTACCAACCCCAGAGATCACTTCGGTCTGAGGACCAAAATTTGCTCAAAGTCCCTAATCTTCGGACCTTTCATTTATCGAGCACTAGGCGCAGAGCCTTCGCGATCGTGGTTCCATATCTGTAGAATGCTTTGCTGATAGGAACACGAGCCATCCGAAGCTTACCTTCTTTCTGGAGGGCGTGCAAAACATTTCTTTTTCGGCAAGCATTCGAATCGTCCTGATTAGGTTTAATTGTATTTTATGTATTTTGTTCCTTGGATATTTGTAAACCGCTCTGAGCCTTCGGGGAGTGGCTGTATACAAGTTGGAATAATAAAATTAATTAATTAATTAATTAATTTGTGGAAGTAGGAGCTTGTCTGTGTAAGTGGACACCCCAACCACACACATATTTTCACTTTTATTATGTGTGTAGATCAGTGTTTCCCAACACTTTTTACATTTGCAAAATCCTGGGGCACACCACCAACCAAAATGACACAAAATGACACTCTAACACAGTAATACATATAGTTAATATGTTTTTTAAATGTTTTTATACACTCAGTGTGAAACCTGGGCCTGTTTCGATGAACTCAACATAGATATCCTGGCAGGAAAGGCAGAAAGACACAAACTTCCCACACAGAACTCCCATAACCAAGAGAAAATCCTATAAGAGTTTGGTGGGCATTGACCTTGAGTTCTGGAGTTGTAGTTCACCTATATCCAGAGATCACTGTGGACTCAAAGAATGATGGATCAGGACCAAACTTGGCATGAATACTCAATATGCCCAAATATGAACGCAGATGGAGTTCAGGGGAAATAGACCTTGACATTTGGGAGTTGTAGTTGCTGGGATTTATAGTTTCCCTACAATCAAAGAGCATTCTGAACCCCAACAATGATAGAACTGGGCCAAACCTCCCACACAGAACCCCCAGGAGGCAAGAGGAGGTCTCTACTTGGGGAAAGGGAGGCGGGCCTTCCCAATGCATGGAGAGGGAGAGACCAAGTAGACAACGGGTGGGGGGTGTTTGTAATTTTGGGCCTTTATCGAGGTAGGTTTCTTAGGGTTTTTATACTTCAACACACTAGACTCTCCGCCCCCCTCCCCCGGAGGTTCCAATTTCCCACAGCACACCTGATGATCGCTCACGGCACACTAGTGTGCCCCGGCACACCGGTTGGGAAACTGGTGTAGATAATAGGTGGTCCAGCATGATGTAATAGTTTGAGTGTAGGACTACAACTCTGCAGATCAGGAATTGAATCCAGATTTGATTGCATTGCCTATTTTTACTTTACTGTTTTCTTTTTCAGAGGAAGGGCTCAGACTATTTGTAGGTCCTGGAGGGAGTACTGCATTTGGAAGTCATCACTTGCCTAATAGGTATGTTTTGGGAATGTATGTATGCATGTATGTATGTAATGTCTGTTACTGTTTGTGTGAGTTTTATTGTTTTGTTTTTTTATAATTGCTATTGTTTTGTTATTATGTGTTATTGGACTTGGCCTCATGTAAGCCGCCCCGAGTCCCCTTGGGGAGATGGCTGCGGGGTATAAATAGAGTTAATAAATACATACACATACACATACACAGCCTAGAATCCACTGTCTTAGCTTTAATTTTTTTTAACTTACAACTGACAATTTAAAAATATAAACTGGTGGTAAAACCATTTTAGCATACCATATATTCCGGGCTACAAGACGACTGGGCGTATAAGACCACCCCCCCAATTTTCAAAAAATATAGAGTTATTTATTTATTTATTTATCGGGCTTCTAGGCCGCCCCTCCCGGGAGGCTCGGGACGGCTCACAACAAATACAGTGTACAATATAAACACATTAAAATAGAACACGCAATAAGTTAGGGATATACTCGCCATATACGACCCTTCTCCCAACACAATTCTATTGATTCGGTAACTACGACTCCCAGAATGCCTCAGCGGGCGTGTTCAAGGCATGCCGCTGCCCAGGGCTGCTGGGAGTCGTAGTCTGGAAGGGCTTCCTTGGGTCTGGGTAAGCCCGATGATCATCGGAGGCTTCTGCCGGCCACTCAGGTGGCCTTGCTTTCTTCCTCACTCTCCTGGTTGCCTGCAAATGGCGACTTGGGAGGATTTGGGGGGCCTTGAACGTAGAGTGGGGAGGGTGGCGGTGGGGATAAGTCCCTTAGCAGCATGGCCTGAGGAGGAGGGCAGAGGAAGGGTGCGGAGAGGAGGAGCACCAGGCCTGCTGGGCTGCCCCCGTCGCTCTCTCCGCTCTGCTTTCAAATCCCTTCTGCAATGCTGCCACCCTCCCCACTCTACTTTCATTGCCCCCCAGATCCTCCCAAGTCGCCATTTGCAGGCAACCACAACCGCTCATTTGCTTATTTATTTATTTATTTCTGGATTTTACCCCGCTCTTCTCAACCCCCGAGGGGGGACTCAGAGCGGCTTACAGTAAGGCGCAATTCGATGCCCGCACAGTAACAATATAAGACCCCAGAACCCTTCAACAATTAAAATACATTAAAATACAATTACCTAAACATCATGCGCATTCATTCCAGATTAAAACAATGTTCTGTCCATAAAAGCATTGGCCCTATTCATCCACTTTCCATTAAAATCCCATCCAAAGTGCTGCCTTGTGCTGGTGTGCAAACGCCTGGTCCCACAGCCAGGATTTTACTTTTTTCCTGAATGCCGGGAGGGATGAGGTGGATCGTACATCGATAGGGAGCGCATTCCACAGGCGGGGAGCCACCACCGAGACGGCCCTCTCCCTCACCCCCACCAACCGCGTTTGAGAAGTAGGCGGGAGCGAGAGCAGGGCGTCCCCGGATTATCTTAGATTACGAGGTGGGGTGTAGCGGCTGATGCGTTCGGACAAGTAAGCTGGGCCAGAACCGTATAGAGCTTTAAAGGTCAAAACCAGCACTTTGAATTGAGCTCGGAATTGGACAGGCAGCCAGTGGAGTTGACACAACAGGGGGTGGTATGCTCCCTCTTACACTCCCTCCAAAGAACTGCTTCTCTCTCTGACATCCAAACACCAACCAACTGCTGTCAGATTTTAAAACGCCTCTTCTTCAAGGCATTTTTTTCTTTTTTGAAGTCAGGCTCCGCCCCTTCTCTACCAGCCAATCCTAACTCCCCTCATTTCCCTTCAGGCTGCTCCTTAGGCACACCCCCTTTTGGAAATGAGATCCAAGATGGAATACCCCCTTGGCACCTATCTAAAATGGCTGCCAATTCTTGGGCCTACTTTTCCTAGGCTTTACCTAGCCTACCAGCAGGGCCGTAGCCAGGATTTTGATTCGGGGGAGGGGGGCTAAGACTGGGTGGAAGAGGGTCTACCCTACCAAACCTTTTGTATTGTTATCCCAATAACCCCATTAATGTGGGATATAATGAGCATGGTGATCAGATCATGATATGAATAAACATAAATAATGTACCAGTAAGGCCTTCTCGTGGACCACCCTGAGAATTTTTTTGGGGGGGCTGAAGCCCCCTTAGCCCCCCCCCCCGGCTACATGCCTGCCTACCAGGTAGGGAATTCATTACTCCCAGCTTCTCAAAGGTTGCAGAACTTGGCTATTTGTCCCACAAAAAAGGACTTCCTGTTTCAACCCAACATCTATGCAAGTGGGTTGCAACAACAGTTTGTCTGGTCTGTGAACTAACTAGCTGTAGCAGCCTCCTGTCCAAGTAAAGAGCCACTTCCTGTCCAAGTAAAGAGCTGCAACAGTGGCCTTTGTGAGAGGCATATCTTTGCACGATATCTGTAAAACTGCTACTTGGTCCCAGCCCTTGACCTTCGTTTCACACTATAAACTGATCACAAGATAACCGGTGGAACCTACATTGGTGAGGCCTGTGCTCTTTTTCTGCACTCCCCCCTCCTACCATTAGTAGCTTGCTAGACTCCCACTTGTGTGAGTCACAGCAATTACAAAGAAGTTGCTAACCTATAGCTAGTTCTTCAAGCGGTCATTGAAAACTGATTTCTCCCCTGCTTTCCTGTATGCCTTCCCTTGGCTTCGGCAGGAAACATACTGGTTAGGTGTGGCAGGGAATGGGCAAGGCTAAGCTTAAATCGTTGGATAGAAGTTCGTTGGATTTTAATTCCAGCTAAATCTATGGAAGGTGAATAACTTAGTTCCCATTTAATTTGGTAGAATTAAAGTCAATCAGTATATACAAGCATGTGTTTTTGAGAAAGTAACTATTTAAGGCAGGGGTCGGGAACCTTTTTGACTCAGAGCCATGAAAGCAAAATATTTGGAAATTTATTTCAGTGAGAGCCATATAATGTATTTTAAGACTGAATTCAACTAAATGTGAGTATATATGTACGTACTATGAGAAAAGGATTCCCCGTGCCCAGCTGTGCCATCGGCAGGGACCTTTACCTGCATGGCTTCCGCTTCTTCCTTTGTTCAGGGAAGCTCTCCTCCCGCACTCTTCCCTCCTCCTCCACCGTTGCACCAGGTTGGGCTGGGGCCCACCCTGTATCCGGCCTCTCTGTTTTAGGCCATCGCCTTGGTCCCTGCAGGGGACCTGTCGGTCCATGCCTGCAGCCCGGATCCTGGCTTTTGGTCATCTTTTCTCTCTATTAGGGGGGAGAGCTCGCAGGGGTGGGGCTGCGTCTGCCCCCTCTCTCTCTTTCTCGCTGCTGGCCCTGTCTTAGCTTCCGGTCGGGCGGGGGAAGTTCTCGACCCGCCATCCACGGGAGCCCGCCCTGCCCCGGTCCCCCCGCCTCCCTCGCTGCAGGTTTCAGGCCCGGCGAGGCCCACCTTGCGGCATTTTCCGCAGCCCAGGGCCACTTTCCGGCAACTCCTTGGGCAGGGAGGGGCCTGCGGCCCAGCATCTGGCCTTTTTGTTTGTGTTTTTTTTTACTCATGTTGGGGCCTGCCGCACCTGCGAGCCAGATGCAATCCTCAAAAGAGCCACGCCTGGCTCGCGAGCCATAGGTTCCCGACCCCTGATTTAAGGCATTTGCTTACAATTGTTTATTTGCTTACTTACTCTCCAAGTCCATATACAACAAACACAGATTAAAAACATTAAACGCACACATTAAAAAGATTAGACCAGAACAAGTCTAGTTCTGAAACTAGTTCCTCTTCGCTGCTCACTGGAAACTCGAAAGGGATGGATTTGGCCAGAATTCCCTGCTGGAGTAACATCTCTCGTCACGTGCAGCTTCACAATTGAGCCCAGGAATGGGCAAACTTCTGCCCTCCGGGTGTATTGGACTGCAACTCCCATAATTACTAGCAGCTTGTAGGCTGTTAGGAATTGTGGGAATTGAAGTCCAAAACACCTGGAAGGCTGAAGTTTGCCTATGCCTGGTTTAGCCTCACAGGATGGATCCTTAGTTAACATCCTGCTAAAGCCAACAGCAAAACGTGTTGTCTTCTTATTCCATTTGAAAAATAAAAATGAATGTTATTACATTTGACATTAAAAAAACAATAGTGCAGGGTTGCTTGAATAAATCAAAGCAACGAGGAGAATAAGGAAGTAGCAATATATATATATATATATATATATATATATATATTTATCTTCTGATTCCTACGTATCACAGTAAACAATATATGCACGAAATACAGTGCTACTCAACAAGGTAATAATAATACAAATACAGAGGTAAGTACCATACGTGAATTGAGAGACGCCTTAACATCAATTGACTATTCAAGGTAATAAAGTCTCTAAGTAGAGAGTCCCAATGAGAGCTCCTCCGCAAATAATAAGATCAATGTCAAAGTCTTTCACATAAACGAAAATGCATAAGAGTTGCTTATCAGCATAAGTGCGGTGAGTGTTCAATGCGGTCGACGATCCTGTGAATACTTGCGCCTGACCGTTTCGCCTTTCGGAAGCTTTTTCCAAGACTGGGGACTATCTTCGGCGTTCCAATTTGCAGTAGCGAATTATTCTTAACGAAGAAGGCCTGTTGCCTCTATATCAGGGGTGCCCACACTTTTTCATCATGCGAGCTACTATATGAACAATCAAGTTGAAAAGATCACCTGTTGTGCTTGTGAGCGTGTGCACACTCCTACTTCAGCCTTCCATCCGCGTGGGGCTTCTTTCTTGCCTGCCCACGAACTCACCGCGCGCACGCGGGAAGGGGATCCTTCTTGCCTGCGCGCACTCTCTCTCTTAATGTCTTCGTTGCCTTCCTCCTTCTTGCTGCGTGCTTTCGTGAAGCAGGAAGTCCCCATCTCGTCCTGCTTCTTGCGTGCACAGCAGGCCCCTCCCACGCACGCAGCAGGAGGGAAACTCAACTGAGAGAGGGACCCACGTGAGGCTGGAGCCTCCCCACGGCAGCTCCCCCCCCCCCCTCCCTCCTCCCTCGAGGGTTCCTTACCTGGGCAGGAGAAGGAAGAGTGGAAGAGGTGCTTCCCAAAATTGACAGATGCAGCAGGGGGGTCCTTCCTTCCTTTCAAGGGTGTCACTCGAAAGGACGCCCAAGTGGACGGCTGGCAGGAAGGAGGACCCCTCCCACTGGTGGCAGTCCATGCCCATGGGGGGGGGGGGAGGAGAGGAGAGAGAGAGGGAGAGGGAGAGAGAGAGAGAGAGAGAGAGAGAGACTCTTCCTAGCCGGCTCTGAAGAGCCCCCTCTCTCTCTCTCTGGAGCCCCTCGCCGCCTTTCTCCTTCAAGGGCGAGGGAGCGCGAGGCGGATAAAGGCGGCGAGGGCAGCAAGTGGAGTCTCCATCCCCGCAGCCCCCTCCTCCTCGGGTTCAGCCCCAGGAACACGGCGGAGCCCTCCCTTCTCGCCCCCAACCAAGGAAAGAAAGCAGCCCCACACAGCTCGCTCGCCCAACTCTCGGCTTGGAATGGGAGTCCCGAGGGCAGCAGCAGGGTTTGCGGTGGGGCTTGCTTGGCTTTGCCCCACTTTGCCCGGCCTCCTTCGCCTCTTTCTCTCTCTTCTTCTTCTTCTTTCCTTCCAGCGCCCGCCTGCCTGCCTGCCAAAAGGATCCGAAAAAGTTCTCCGGATTTCTTTCTTCTCTCCTTGGCTCTCTCTCTCTCACACACATTCCCTCCATCCCTCCCACAGCCTCACATCCTATCCATGCGCATGCCTTCGCCTTGCTCCCCCCCCCCCCGCAGCCACCACTGGGCGGGCCTGTCCCCACACCGTGGGTGGCAAGACAGCGCCAGGGCCCGCCCACTAACGCCTCATTTTGGCAAAAGAAGCCCCGCAAAGGCGGCGGCGAGAGCACACGTGCGCGCGCATGGCAGGAGCGCGCCATCCGGCTGGTGAGGCCCAAAGATCACCTGTAAGAGAGCTGAAGATCACCTAGGTGCTCCCGATCACCATAATGAGCACCCCTGCTCTATATGAGTTACCTAGATACGTTAAGAATAATTCGCTACTGCAAATTGGAACGCCGAAGATAGTCCCCGGTCTTGGAAAAAGCTTCCGAAAGGCGAAACGGTCAGGCGCAAGTATTCACAGGATCGCCGACCACATTGAACACTGACCGCACTTATGCTGATAAGCAACTCTTATGCATTTTCGTTTATGTGAAAGACTTTGACATTGATCTTATTATTTGCGGAGGTGCTCTCATGGGGACTCTCTACTTAGAGACTTTATTACCTTGAATAGTCAATTGATGTTAAGGCGTCTCTCAATTCACGTATGGTACTTACCTCTGTATTTGTATTATTATTACCTTGTTGAGTAGCACTGTATTTCGTGCATATATTGTTTACTGTGATACGTAGGAATCAGAAGATAAAGATATATATATATATTGCTACTTCCGTATTCTCCTCATTGCTTTGAATTACATTTGACATTGTCAGTTCCACTCCGCCCCTTGACTTCATTAGCGTCCCCTCACTTCGACACAAAGCATAATGATGTTTCGGCATGCATTTCTGCTTGATGTGGGTTGATGATTTTGACAGGAGGCGCTTTAGTCGTGACATCCGCTTTCTGCCGTGTGTATGAATATAGAATACTGTTCTATTCTTTGCTTTCCCCCCCTTTTGACCTTTTCCCCCGGCTTCTTTTTTCAGAGTTGGATCGGGAGCCTATGAACAAGTAGTGATTAAACGCTAGAACTGGCATTAAATGATAGAACCCTTGGAATTCCAGCACTTTTTGCGTTTCTACATTACTGAAGATGGGCTCTTCTGAAAAGTCACTTTACACTGGCCTGAGTTGCCAGTTTGGGGTCTTCGTACTGAAATGCCCGTTTTTGTACCGACTTGTGAATGGCAGTTTTCTTCTAGTAATTTGCCAGACATTGTGGACCTGTGGATGGATTTTTTTGCATTGTTCTATATGTAAATTGAGTCGCCTTTAGGGGAGATAGGAAAATTTAACTGAGAATAGTATGCTTACTTTCACTGTCAGCATATGGAAACTCGCGCAGTAGTGTGCATTGGTCCGGCTTGGTTTTTGTTACGTTCCCAAACATAAGAGATCATGACCTATTTCAGTAATTTTAAACACTTATTAATTATTTTTTATAGTACACTTATCACAGTCGAAACAGAATCAATACAAAATCATGTGTGCGGCTCCAAGGAAGTTACTGAGCCAACTATGCTTGGAGGAATTAATAAGAAATATTGCTATGTAATTTTAAGCTGAGCTGCATCCGAGAAGGACAAGATGACCACTTTAAGATGAGTGAAGGAAGATACAGGCACATTATGATTTACTGTTTACAGTATAGTCTTGAATGCCAACATTGTTGCCCCTTAGAATTAGCTTTAGAAATTACAAGGTGTGGTGGCTGACATTTGGACGATACCAAAAACTAAAAAATCTGATATTTAGTGAAAACTCTGCTTTCACTGGAGGGCTTATAGTGAAAAGCTTGGTGCATACAATAGTATGTTTACCTCACCGAATATCAAGTTGAACTGTTTAATAGGCCTGGGCAATCATGGTTCTAAAGTACTTACAAAACTAAAGTTCTGGTGGTGAACACTAGGTGGCGCTGGTGCTTTGCTTCTACAGTGTTGCTAAAGTTCTGGTGGTGAACACTAGGTAGCGCTGGTGCTTTACTTCTACAGTGTTTTAAAGTTCTGGTGGTGAACACTAGGTGGCGCTGGTGCTTTGCTTCTACAGTGTTGCTAAAGTTCTGGGGGTGAACACTAGGTGGCGCTGGTGCTTTACTTCTACAGTGTTTTAAAGTTCTAGGGGTGAACACTAGGTGGCGCTGGTGCTTTGCTTCTACAGTGTTGCTCAAGTTCTGGTGGTGAACATTTCAGAACTCTAACAAAACTCTCAAAACATTATTTCATTATTGGCGATTTTTAAGACAGAACCAATTAGGAACTGCCATTTATAACTAAATTTTGAAAGTTTCGTTAGAGTTCTGAAATGCTCACCACCAGAACTTTAGCAACACTGTAGAAGCAAAGCACCAGCGCCACCTAGTGTTCACCACCAGAACTTCAGGAACACTGTAGAAGCAAAGCACCAGCGCCACCTAGTGTTCACCACCAGAAGTAGCAACACTGCATAAAGCAAAGCACTTTAGCAACAGCGCCACCTAGTGTTCACCACAGAACTTTAGCAACACTATAGAAGCAAAGCACCAGTGCCACCTAGTGTTCACCACCAGAACTTCAGGAACACTGTAGAAGCAAAGCACCAGCGCCACCTAGTGTTCACCACCAGAACTTTAGCAACACTGTAGAAGCAAAGCACCAGCGCCACCTAGTGTTCACCACCAGAACTTTAGCAACACTGTAGAAGCAAAGCACCAGCGCCACCTAGTGTTCACCACCAGAACTTTAGCAACACTGTAGAAGCAAAGCACCAGCGCCACCTAGTGTTCACCACCAGAACTTCAGGAACACTGTAGAAGCAAAGCACCAGCGCCACCTAGTGTTCACCACCAGAACTTCAGGAACACTGTAGAAGCAAAGCACCAGCGCCACCTAGTGTTCACCACCAGAACTTTAGCAACACTATAGAAGCAAAGCACCAGCGCCACCTAGTTTTCACCACCAGAACTTTAATTTTGTGAAGTACTTTAGAACCATGATTGCCCAGGCCTACTGTTTAACATTTGAAAGAGTGCCTTGTCTTGAGAAATGTTCTGAACTATCTTTTATGAAGCTAAGAACGACCAGCAAGCAGTTGTATAGAACTGCTTTTAGTTTAAGCTATCCAAAGAAGCACTTTATTTAGCCATTTTCATCACTCCCATCCAAAAGCTCCCTTCTCGGGGATTGTCTCCATTTCTCTACACAAGTATACATAGCAGTTAAAATATTAGCCCCATTTATCTTAAAATATATGATCTAATAATTCTTGAATTCTACACTGCTGGTGTATAGCCAGTGCATTAAGTAAGCATAATTAAAATGTCATGCCAGCCATGGGTCTCATTTCTACCCATTATATCCAGAGGGCCCAAGGTAATTTTAAATAGTAGGTGAAAATTATTTTGGCGCCCCCCCAAAAACCCAAAGTTACCAGCCGGCGCAGAGGTGGAGTTACCAGCCGGCGCGGAGGTGAAGTTTCCAGCCAGCAGCTGGTGCGCCCCTGCGGATCTAGCGCTCTCGGTGGGCGCCTACTCCGCCGAGTGCGTTAATCCGCCCGATTATATCACTGAGCTACTCTTAAGATAGTTGTCAACTGAGCTTTTGCCAATACATGTCCCTAGTTAAATTGTGACTACCATAACAAAAATCTGTACAAATGAAATGCTTGCACAACATCTTCGGTTATATTTTCTGACAGCTAAAACAGCTAATTTATATTTACAACAGGGATTTTATATTTGGGGGACGAAAAGACTACAAATAATTTATAGAGACGTACCAAGCATTGGTTAAAATCTGGCTTCAGGTGTCACTGATTTTAGGGACTAGAATTAATATGCTTCAGGAAAGCTTGTGAGTAAAAATTTCTGCTATTTTTAACTACTCTAAGCAGAACATTTCGTATTTAGTGGTTCCGAGGAATCGGGGTTCTTGAAGAAATATGACTTAAGTGTTTAGCAATTTTTTTTAACTCTGAAAAAAATATTTTATAAATAACATTAACTCTTTCCCGATCTGCTTGAATCATGTACATGAACTGCTAAAATGAGAAGTATTATTTATTATGGTACTAGAAATAACCCACGTTGATGTGTTGTCATAGCTTTCATGGCCAGAATCACTGGGTTGCGGTGAGTTTTCCGGGCTGTATGGCCATGTCCTAGAAGCATTCTCTCCTGACGTTTTACCCACATCTATGGCAGGCATCCTCAGAGCATGTGAAGTCCAAACAACCCCTAATGATGCCTGCCATAGATGTGGGCGAAACGTCAGGAGAGAATGCTTCTGGAACATGGCCATACAGCCCGGAAAACTCACCGCAACTCAACCTCGTTGATGCTTTATACAGTATTTTATTTTGTTTGAACTTCTCCTAATTGAGAGTAAGTAGAAATTAATTTTTAAAGCTGCTACAAATGTAATTGGAAAAATGCACATTTATTTTGAGCTGTATATTGAGCTTGCTATTGGGGTTGTTTTTTTTTTTAAGCCACTAAAATAGTGTGAATTTATTGAATGATGTTCTAATTCTGAAAACTGTCAGTCCTGAAAAGATGCGGGCATGAAGAAAAAAATGGAGGGGATAAAACAACTATTATATGTCTTAATCAGTGCAACAAGTTACAGTCACCAAGATAGTCCATAATCTACATTGAGCTCCTGCATAGAACTCAAGTGAGGGGCAGGCCCGGATTAACGTTTTGTGGCGCCCTAGGCCTCACTCTGTAAATGCCGCCCCCGGGGGCGGGGTCGCTTGTGGGGGTGGGACCGGCGCGAGCGAGGAGCCGGCGGGAAGTCCCGCCCCTAGGGAGTCTGACATGGCTTCCCCCCGGCTCCTTCTCCTTCAGTGAAGGAAGGAGGGGTGGAGCCGGCGCGAGGGAGAAGGAGCCGGGGGGAAGTCCCACACCTAGGACGTCTGACGTGGCTTCCCCCGGCTCCTTCTGCTTCAGTGAAGGAAGGAGGGGTGGAGCCGGCGCGAGGGAGGAGGAGCCGGGGGGAAGTCTGACGTGGCTTCCCCCGCCACCTCCTCACTCGCACGGGCGCCTCTCCTTCCTTCACTGAAGAAAGGAGCAGCGCCCGCGCGAGCAAGGAAGCAGCGGGGGAAGCCACGTCAGACGCCCTAGGGGTGGAGGGACTTCGCGCCGGCTCCGCCCCTCCTTCCTTCAGTGAAGAAAGGAGTGGCGCCCGCGCGAGGGAGAAGGAGCCGGGGAAGCCATGTCAGACTCCGTAGGGGCGGGACTTCCCTGGCTCCTTCTCGCTCCGCCGGCCCCAGTGAAGGAAGGAGGGCAGAGCCGGGGAGAGAAGGAGCCGGGGGGAAGTCCCACACCTAGGACGTCTGACGTGGCTTCCCCCGCTACCTCCTCACTCGCACGGGCGCCTCTCCTTCCTTCACTGAAGAAAGGAGCAGCGCCCGCGCGAGCAAGGAGGCAGCGGGGGAAGCCACATCAGACGCCCTAGGGGTGGCGGGACTTCGCGCCGGCTCCGCCCTCCTTCCTGCACTGAAGAAAGGAGTGGCGCCCGCGCGAGGGAGAAGGAGCCGGGGGGAAGCCATGTCAGACTCCCTAGGGGCGGGACTTCCCCTGGCTCCTTCTCGCTCACGCCGGCCCCAGTGAAGGAAGGAGGGGCGGAGCCGGCACGAGGAGCCGGGGGGAAGTCCCGCCCCTAGGGCATCTGATGTGGCTTCCCCCGCCTCCTCACTCGCACCGGCCCCGCCCCTCCTTTCTTCAGTGCACAGAAGCAAGCGCCCAAAGATCGGATTTTTTTAAAAAAAATCATTTTTTCAATTTTGGGGGGTCCGGATCTGCCGCCCCCCCATGGCCATGGCCTAGGGTGGCCTTATGGGTAATCCGGGCCTGGTGAGGGGTCAATCCCACTGAAAGTACACTTATTTTAATTTTAAGCTTGCACTATGAGAATTTACCTTTTTATGTTCATCACTGGTGAGTTTTTCTTTAAATTCCATGTGCAAGTTCTATTAAATGTCTGAATAACTATCATGCACTTTTGTCAACTGAACCGTTTCTATGAAGTGACTCCAGTAGTCTCCTTGAGACCCGGGAAATGACCTTCATGTTTACATGTGGCATTAATTTTGTGCAAAATGTACAGTGATATGCAAATCACTTTTTTTTAGTAAAGTCCTTTTTTTAATAAAAAAAACAACAAAAACCAAAAGTACTGTATTAGACATACAAAGTAGTCTTACGAATTCAATAAAAGTTTTTTTTTTGTCTTCAACCTTTATTTGTGATTTTTTTTTCCCTTCGGAAAAGAACCAAAAAATATTCTTGTGGTTGTAACTTTACAAAGGGACAGACAAGCTGTACAATTCGAGCAGAAAAAGATAATTTTCTTTGTATTTCTTTCAGAAGAGGTTATGAATAACTGATTAAATCAATATTTTCAATCGAAACTCCTTAGTGTTTTTATTAGTTCACAATAAAAAAACAACTAAAGAAAGGCTAGGGCGTGTAAACCGACAAACACCAATAAGAGTCGTTCAAACTATATAAGTTGATGGTATTAATCCAATAAGTATTGAGTAACAATACTTATTGGACCTCACGGCAGTGTTTGATGCAGTCGATTACAATCTTTTGACTCACCGTCTTGCTGGGGTGAGGGGGACCGCCCTTAACTGGGTGGTCTCCTTCCTTCAGAACCGGACACAGCGAGTGAGGAGGGGAGAGGTGGTCTCCGGGGGTTGCCCCGCTTTACTGCGGGGTCCCCCAGGGGGCAATCCTCTCTCCTCTATTATTTAACATCTACATGCGACCACTTGCCCAGCTGGTGCGTAGCTTCGGGCTTGGGTGTCGTCAGTACGCTGATGACACCCAGCTTATCCTGAGGATGGAGGGCAGGCCCGAATCCGTACCCGATAATTTCCATCGCTGCCTTGAGGCCGTTACTGGATGGCTGCGAGCCAGTAGGTTGAAGGTGAATCCGGCTAAGACGGAGATCCTGTGGCTCGGCCGCCTGGGCTGTAGGCATGCCCAGCTTCCGACCCTGGACGACATGACCCTATGTCCGTCATCTTCCATTAAGAGCCTAGGTGTGACCTTCGACCCCCTGCTGTCGATGGAGGCTCAGGTCTCCAGCGTCAGCAGGGTAGCATTTCTCCATCTTCGACAGGCAAGGAAGCTGGCCCCCTATTTGTCCCCTAAATGCCACAGTGGTCCAAGCCACGGTCATCTCGAGCCTTGACTACTGTAACGCTCTGTACATTGGCCTTCCTTTGTCCGTGATCCGGAAGCTTCAGCTGGTGCAGAACGCCGCAGTCCGACTCTTGGCAGGGGTCCCGGTTGGCTGTCACATCTCGCCAATTCTGCGGGAACTGCACTGGCTTCCGATAGTATGCCGGATCACCTTCAAAGTGTTAGTCTTGACTTTTAAGGCCTCTCATGGTCTGGGGCCAGTGTACTTGCGGGACCGTCTCATCCCATACTGTCCCACTAGACCTCTGCGCTCTGAAGAGCAAAACCTCCTGGTCATCCCTAGTGCTAAGATCTACCGGTTGACTGCGACTCGTCGGCGGGCTTTCTCGATCGTGGCCCCGACCCTTTGGAACTCTTTGCCCGCCGACGTTCGCACCATCCAGGCCCTTCTCCCTTTCAGGAAGGCTTGTAAGACTTTATTGTTCCGGCAGACCTACGGATCTGGATAACCTGTGTGTTCATAGCCACCTTGTAACTGTGTCTGCTGCTGTTGTGTATAGTGCACGACTATTGTCGTTTTATATGCTGTTTTTAATGTTGTTTTACCTGTTTTGCTTGCACTGTGTTTTTATATATGCCTGTTTTATATAATGATTTATATATAAGTTTATATATAGTTTATATATAGTTTTATATATAATTATACATTATTATGTAACAACTGATTTGTTGTGAGCCGCCCTGAGCCACCGGGGGGGAGGGGGGGCAGTAGATAAAGAAGAAATAAATAAATAAATAAATTCCCAATCCGGGAGAGTGCTTACATACATACATATAAACCAGGGCTGTCCAACTGGCGGCCCGGGGCCGGATCCGGCCCCGTAGCCTGTTGGACACGGCCCCACCTATGCCCTCAGCCGCCATTTTTAATTTTTTTAAAAATCGATTTTTTAAAAAAAAAAGGCGGCGGGGGAGGGGGAGGCGGGGCAGGGAGGAGGAAGAGAGCTAGCTCCTCCTTTTGGCGCCCCCTCCCTACCTAGGGCAGGGAGCCGCGAAAAAAGGGCAGAAGGCGGCGCCAAGAGCAGCGTCACAGGCCTGGCGTGACGCGCTGCTGCTGGCACCGCCTACTCCTCCTTTTCGGCTGCTCCCCGGCCTAGGAAGGGAGGGGCGCCGAAAAGGAGAGTAGGCGGTGCCAAGGGGCAGCGCGTCACGCCAGGCCTGTGACGCGCCGCTGCCGTTGCCGCCTTCTGCCCTTTTCAGCGCCCCCTCCCTTCCTAGGGCAGGGGAGCCGCCGAAAAAGGGCAGAAGGCGGCGCCAAGAGCAGCGCGTCACAGGCCTGGCGTGACGCGCTGCTCTTGGCACCGCCTACTCCTCCTTTTCGGCGGCTCCCGGCCTAGGAAGGGGGGGCGCCGAAAGGAGGAGAGGGCGGTGCCAGGGGCAGCGCGTCACGCCAGGCCTGTGACGCGCTGCCGCTGGCGCCGCCCTTCTGCCCTTTCGGCGGCTCCCCGGCCTAGAAGGGGGGGGCGCCGAAAAGGGGAGGAGTAGGCGGTGCCAAGAGCAGCGCGTCACGCCAGGCCTGGCATGACGCGCTGCTCTTGGCACCGCCTACTCCTCCTTTTCGGCGGCTTTAGGAGGGGCGGGGCCTGGGCTGGGGGCGGGGCCTGGGGCGGGGCCGAGCGGCCCCGCAGGTCATCAGTGACCTCTTATCCGGCCCTGGACCCGCCAGAAGTTGGACAGCACTGATATAAACAAAACAATCCAAAGGAACTCAATCTCTCCCCATGCAATTAAATGTCCACAAATTCGAGTTCAATACATATCAACATTCGGCTAATTAACACACACACACACATATATATACATCACATAAACTGTGTCCACCTGTGTGGGCAGTACCTCTCTATGAAATCCGTTGATGTACAGTGTGGTTTCAAAATAGTCCGGTCCTAGTGGTGAGTATCTCGGGTTATATATCCGGAAAACCCGATATAAAATTGGGTTAGTTGCAACCCGCTGCGAGGTTGGATTAAAAGGGAATACACCTCGGATGTATGTGATATATATGTGTGTGTGTGTGTGTGTGTGTGTTAATTAGCCGAATGTTGATATGTATTGAACTCGAATTTGCAGACATTTACCGTATTTTTCGCACCATAAGACGCGCAGTTTTTTTCCTCCCAAAGTAGGAGGAAAAATCAGCTGCGTCTTATGGAGCGAAGAGGTGGGGGGAGGCGATAGAAAGCCTTTCCCTTGGCCGCCTCCTCCTCAGTCCCGCCTCCTCCTCCGCCTCCTCTGCCTCCGTCACCGCCCGCCCCCGCCTCCGCCGCTTTCCGCTTTCCGCCGCCTCCGCCACTTACCGCCGCCTCCCTCGCCGCCGCGATGCGCAGGTAGGTCCCAAGCGCGCCAGGCGCCTGCGTCAGCGTCAGCGCCAGCGTCAGACGCGTCAGGCGCGCTTGGGGCCTATTGCGCATCTTGGTAAGCGGCGGAGGCGGCAGCGGCGCGCAGGCGCGGGCGGCGGCGGAGGCGGAGGCGGGACCGAGGAGAAGGCGGCCAAGGGAAAGGCTTAGGGATGGCGGAGGGCCCGAGGAGGGTCCACCCTTCCAGAAGAAAATTGGAAAAAAATATTTTGGGCCAAAAAGTGGGCCCGGCGCTTGAAGCACTTTTTGGCCCAAAATATTTTTTTCCAATTTTCTTCTTCTAAAATCTAGGTGCGTCTTATCATCGGTGCGCCTTATGGTGCGAAAAATACGGTAATTGCATAGGGAGAGATTGAGTTCCTTTGGATTGTTTGTTTGTATGTACCGTATGTATGTAAGCACTCTCCCGGATTGGGAATTGTTACTCAATACTTATTGGGTTGATACCATCAACTTATATAGTTTGAACCAGTGTTTCCCAACCGGTGTGCCGCAACACACTAGTGTGCTCTGGAGCGATCATCAGGTGTGCCGTGGGAAATTGGCACTTGAAGAGCTGGGCATGTTTAGCCTGAAGAAGAGAAAGCTGAGAGAAGACATGATAGCCATGTATAAGTATGTGAGAGGAAGTCATATCTATGTTGTGTTCATCGAAACAGGCCCAGGTTTCACACTGAGTGTATAAATACATTTAAAAACATATTAACTATATGTATTACTGTGTTAGAGTGTCATTTTGTGTCATTTTGGTTGGTGGTGTGCCCCAGGATTTTGGAAATGTAAAAAGTGTGCCGCGGCTCAAAAAAGGTTGAGAAACACTGGTTTGAAGGACTCTTACGAGTGTTTGTCGGTTTATTAGTTCACAATACAAATCTCCTGTTGGGTTTTCTTTATCCCTTTCCTTTAAAATGCAGGCAGTACAGGTAGAAAATTCTAGGAAAAGGAATGGGCTTTAATATTAAAATGGCATTGGAAGAAGACTGGTCTGGAAGATAATATACAGCCAGACCTACACATTTGCAAGGTTAAGGTTTTTTTTTGTTGATTTGATTTAATGTTTTCTAACTTCTGCCATAGAGTGGCCTTAGATTTATTTATTTATTTATTTATTTACGGCATTTTACCCCGCTCTTCTCAACCCCCGAGGGGGGACTCAGAGCGGCTTCCAAAAGGCACAATTTGATGCCTACATCACAATCGCAGTATAAAAACACAATATAAAACCCTCCAGCATTCGACATTAAAATACATTAAAATATAATTATATTCACACATCTTATGCATTCACCTATGTTAAAAACAGTGTTCCGTCCATAAAAGCATTGAGCCCTATTCACCAACTTTCCATTAAACTACTAAAGTGCTGTCCTCTGCTACTATGCGACGCCTGGTCCCACATCCAGGCTTTCACTTTTTTCCTAAATGTCAGGAGGGATGGAATTGATCGTATGTCGCTAGGGAGCGCATTCCACAGACGGGAGCCACCACCGAGAAGCCCCTCCCTCGTCCCCACCAGCCGCACCTGGGAAGCCGGCGGCGGGAGCGAGAGCAGGGCCTCCCGGATGATCTTAAAGTACGAGGTGGGACGAGCGGCAGATGCGTTCGGACAAGTAAGCTGGGCCAGAACCATATAGAGCTTTAAAGGTCAAAACCAGCACTTTGAATTGAGCCCGGAAGTGGACCGGCAGCCAGTGGAGCCGGCACAACAGGGGGTGGTATGCTCCTGTATGTAGCTCCAGTTTAGTCTGGCTGCCGCCCATTCGACTAGTTCTAATTTCCGAACTGTCTTCAAAGGCAGCCCCACGTAGAGCGCGTTGCAGTAATCTATTCGGGATGTGACCAGAGCGTGGACGACCGTAGCCAGATCAGACTTCCCAAGGTACGGGCGCAGCTGGCGCACGAGTCTTAACTGTGCAAAAGCTCCCCCGGCCACCGCCGAGACCTAGGGTTCCAGGCTCAGCGATGAGTCCAGGATCACTTCCAAGCTGCGAACCTGCGTCTTCAGGGGGAGTGTAACCCCATCCAACACAGGCTATGCCCTGTTCGGCCTTTCGACTGACCAGGAGGACCTCTGTCTTGTCTGGATTAAGTTTCAATCTGCTAGCTCTCATCCAGTCCGACACAGCAGCCAAGTACCAGTTCAAAGTCTGGACAGCCTCCTTAGTGACAGATCTGGACGTCATCTGCGTACAGATAACACCTTACTCTGAAACTCCGAATGATCTCTCCCAGCGGTTTCATGTAGATGTTAAACAACATCGGGACAGTACTGAACCCTGAGGGACTCCACAAGACAAAGGCTGCGGAGCCAAACAGGTGTCACCAGGTAACACCTTCTGGGTAGATGACCCAGATTCCTATGGAGGTGTTCTCTCTAGTTAAAAATATGTTTCCCCCATCCCACATTGATGTGTGGGTTCAGCTTACTCTTGCAATAATCTGAAACTCAGAAAATTGCATTCTTCCTTATTAGGAATTCTGCTATTAGTGTCAACACATGTGCACATTTCATTGGTAGATAAATGGGATAAAATAAGAGTAGACCCTTATTACTTTTTTGTGGGTGCATCCTTTGGGAAATGGCTGCTGCAAACAATCATGGCACTTCCTTTTTTAATTAGGGTGCGTGGCGTGGAGAGCAGCACAGCTTTTCCCTGCATCTCTCTATATAAAAATCTACATGTCGTTATTCCAGGCTTAAAAACCACAAAACGGCCGAACGCAGAAACACCAAATTTGGCCACAAAACCCCAAACGGTACAAGGTGTGACCAACACTCCGAAAAATACACAGAAAACACAAACACTAAAAATGCAAAAAAAAAAAAAAACCACCTGGGGGACTACATTTCCCAGCATCCCTCGCACCAGTGCTGGACTGCGCATGCACAGATATACTGTGCACGCGCGTAAACCCCTTCTCTCCTCCAACCATCCCCCAGGCACCAAAACAAAACCTCCACAGCCTCCCTCGCGCCCAGCAGCCTAGAGCAACACATCCCTCCCTAAGGAGAGGAGGCCTACCTGGGCCAGCTGTCCGGGTTGGGCCTAGAGGCTCTACGGAGGAGCGGGCCCAGCTGGGCGCCCAGACGCATGCCCTGGTCTTCATCCGCTCGGCTGAGAGCACCGCCCAGACGCACAGGGGCTTTGCTGGCACCGAAGTCAGCCTCGACTGCCTCCTTGCCCGCCTCCCGCACTTCGCCCATAGCTGCCAGTGAGGGACCCCAGAGGCCATCCAGTCCCACCCCGTCAGACAGGACAGGCACAGTCCAAGACCTCCCGGCAGATGGCCATCCATCCTCAATTGTGATAACACTACATTACAATACAGAAATCGGGAAGGAAGAGGGAGGAAAGGAACGGGAGAAAAAAAGAAAGAAAGGGAAGAGAAAAGGAAGGAAAGAGGGAAAGAAGGGAAAAGGGAGAGAAAGGGGAAGGAAAAGAAAAGGGAAGGACTGAAAGTGGTAGAGAACGAAGGAAGGAGAAGGAAAGAAAAAACGGAAGGAAAGGGGGAGCAAAGGGAGGAGGGAAACGAGAGAAAGAGGGAGGGAAGGAAAGAGAAGGAAGGGTGGAAGCGAAAAGTGAAGGAAAGAGGAGAGAAGGAAGACATGAGAGAAAGAAGAGAAAGAACGAGGGGGAAGGAAGGAAAGAGGTAGAGAAGGGAAAAAGGAGAGAAAGAGGAAGGAAAAGAAAAGGGAAGGACTGAAAGAGGTAGAGAACGAAGGAGAGAAGGAAAGAAAAATGGAAGGAATGAAAGAGGGAGCAAAGAAAGGAGGGAAATGAGAGAAAGGGAGGGAAGGAAAGAGAAGGATGGAAGCAAAAAGTGAAGGAACGAAGGAAAGGAGAGAAGTAAGACATGAGAGAAAGAAGAGAAAGAACGGGGAAGGAAGGAAAGAGGTAGAGAAGGGGAAAAGGAGAAGGAAAAGAAAAGGGAAGGACTGAAAGGTAGAGAAGGAACGAAGGAAAGAAAAAGGGAAGGAAGGAAAGTGGGAGCAAAGGGGGGAGGAAAAGAGGGAGAGAAGGAAAGAGAAGGAAGAATGGAAGGAAAAAGTGAAGGAAGGAAAGAGGGAGAGAAGGAAGGAAGGACAGAAGGAAAGAAGAAAAGGGAGGGAAGGGAGGAGAGAAAGAGGGAAGGGAGGAAAGAGAAGGAAGGATGGAAGGAAGGACAGAAGGAAAGAAGAAAAGGGAGGGAAGGTTGGCCACAGCAACGCATGGTGGGTACCGCTAGTTACTTAGAAAAAGCAGTATTACTCCTCTTGTTCGTTGCAAGAGAGCATGCCACCTCCTGGCTCAAAACCGCAAGTTCAAACATTCTTTGATCACTCGTCCTGTGTTGTTTAAATCTACCAATGAGTATCTGTACCCTGCAAGGAAAAAGCAACTCAAACACTGTTTCGAAGAAGCCAAGTTTGGGGGGGCACAATAACAGCTATTTTTAGTTTTTGGAGCACAAATTTTAATGCCACGTTGAAACTTAAATGGTATTGAGACACTATACAAATTATTGACCATATTCTGCAGTAAATAACCAATTTCTTTCAGTAAAATAAAGTTGTTGAACATTACATTTTTTCCGTTACCGGATACAATGGTTACAGTGGTTAATGTGGGCACTGCTGTGAAAGTGAGACTATCTGAAAACAAGTCCAACTTCATAGCGGAAAGCAAAGAGGCCGTGATTGTAGTTTGAGATCCAAGTCCTCGCTTTGAATTGTTACCTACCTGTGTTCCATTCACATTTTTTCCAATAGTGGAAAAAAGTATTTTAAGACGTATCTGTGAGGTCCTTCTGCTTGTCATCTTCATTTTCGGTGTCTATCACCACTGCAGAGCCGTCACTGCTCAGTGCAATTTGGCCAGCTACAAACCTCCGCAGTGTTTCGTAGTTCCCACAAAGTTGCTTCACTTTGGGAAAAGAAAATATTTTTGCAAGCGGGATGTGAGCGGTGTTTCCATTCATAAAGGGCTGTATACTCGCACAGTCGGGGTCCGGCACAGAACAACACTCCAAATACTTTTGGAAACAAGGATAGGACCGGAATCGGCGTTCGCTTTCCACAGGGTCATTGCAGTGCTCTTTGTATTGAGACCCTCGATGGTCCCACAGTCTCCTTGCAATGATTTCTGCTGTCCGAAGTACTTCGTTGACTACCGCAGTCCGCAAGTACTTCTCCTCTTTAAGACTCGGATACACGACTTTGAATACCTTTGACATGGGGAGAAATGCAACGTACAACACAATTAAAGGATAGAAGAGCTCAAGTCAAATGTTCTCTCTTTAACTAACATAAGGTAAACCAGTGTTTCCCAACCAGTGTGCCGTGAGCGATCATCAGGTGTGCCATGGGAATTTAGCACTCTCCCCCCTCCTAGTAGCCCCCTCACAGGTTTCCAAGAAACAAATTGAGCCTCTCCGCTTGGAAATGTTTTTGGTTTTTTTTTACTATTTTACTGAATTTTTCGAGAGTTGCCTCCCCCCCCCTCCCCCCAAGGTTCATGACATCCATAGTTAACTGGAAGCAAGTTTCACTCAGGGTGAAATTTCACAAAGGTCTGGAGAACAAACTCTATGAGGAGCGGCTTGAAGAGCTGGGCATGTTTAGCCTGTAGAAGAGAAGGCTGAGAGAAGACACGATAGCCATGTATAAATATGTGAGAGAAAGTCATATATTTTATAGTTTACATGACATTCTCCTTTAAACAACACAAGAAGATTCCTCAGCAGTTCGTTACAGGTGCTTGATTGCTATGCTGACAGCAGTATACTTAATGCAGCTTTTCAGTTTTATCTTCGGTCGTCGCCATTGTGGCTATATTATTTACTTTCTGCATTGCAGCTTCGCCCTAGAGGCGACAAATAATATATATGAATATTTGATGTATACATTGGTAAGTAGGGATATTCTCTCCTACCCCCAGTTACAGCTGTTATAATTTGGGATGCTATGATAGCGTGTTTATATATTTTATATTACAGAAGTGAGTGCTATTGCATTTCTACCTATTTGGGACCACCCTGAGGAAGATATTATTCGAAACGGGACAGTACTGTAGATTTTATAACCCGTAGGTGGCTTACCCGGTGATTGCACCAATACGGAGTAAATTTAGCCATTGGAGGCTTGGAGCAGCTATTCGCGACTCTCCTGACCATTGTGGCTTATCCCTACCTAGGGAACATTTGAGTTACGGCCAACGGGCTGTGGATTATAATATTTTTTTGCAAGTTTTGGATTCATCTGCACCATACCATCACGGCTCTTCGTGGACATGATATTGATTGTGTGACATTCACTATTACAGTCTGTATATTGATGTTCTCTCACGAATTGTACCGGAGGTGATGTATTATTGTTTATTTTGTTAATCCGCCGATTGTGGGGCTATACCCAAACTGGGGAACGTGGGGGATACTGCTTGTGATATACACAATTAACTATTGATGTTGTTTGCTCTACTATTTGACTTTAAAAGTGATTGAAACTTATTGCATATTGTTCTACTTTATTTACCATTATGGTTATATAAAAAGATTGGATTAGCATACCTATCCCTGTGTGTGCATATTTAGTTCATCGACACAGGCCCAGGTTTCACACGGAGTGTATAAATACATTTAAAAACATATTAACTATATGTATTACTGTGTTAGAGTGTCATTTTGTGTCATTTTGGTTGGTGGTGTGCCCCAGGATTTTGTAAATGTAAAAAAATGTGCCGCGGCTCAAAGAAGGTTGAAAAACACTGAGGTAAACTACTGGCATATATCCAGACCCGGATTAACACCTTTTTGCGCCCTAGGCCACACTTTGGAATTACACCTCCTTTAAGCCAACCTCTATTGCACCCCCCCCCCCATCACTCAGACCCACACTAAAAATAAATCGTATCATACAACCTACCTCAAATTCACTCAGGTAGCCCAATACATCTCAGTTGATCAGTAATATCCAAATAAATCAACAACAACCCATGCCAATCAGCGCGGGGCGCCTGGGCCGGACCGACCTGCAGCAGCGCCGTGCTCGGGCCCACGCGCACCGTCACGCGGCGGCCGTTTGGGGACAGCACCGAGACAGACCCGTGGACGAGCCGCTGCCAATGGCCGACTCTCAGCTCCACACCGCGCCCGCAGCCCTCCGTCGCCGCTCCTGCTGCCTCAGCGGAACCAAATGGCCTTGGCGAGGGGGCGTGGCTAAGAGGCAGGCAGGCAGGCCGCCATGCCTCACGAAGCCCGGCGCTTCCTTCACACGGGAAGGCCCGCCGGCAAGGAGAGCGAGAAGAAACACACACTCGCAATGGTTGCAGCTATGCCATGGAACGAATGCGGCCTGGCAGCTCTTTAACCCCTACAGCTCTGTGCTGTGGCACCCTGGGAGTTGTGGTTTTAGCAAGCCTTGCTGAAGAGAGCTGGTGCCTCACCAAACCACAACTGCCAGGAGGCCATAGCATGAAGCCATGGCCCCTCCAGTGGTGCCAAGCCACGTCATTTCTACAGCGGAGGGGTATGTGTGTGTGTGTACGTGTGTGTGTATATATATATGTGTGTGTGTGTGTGTATAAGGTATGATAGATATGGGGCCGCAGTGCCGCAGTGGGTTAAACTGGTGAGCTGCTGAACTTGCTGACCAGAAGGTTAACAGTTCGAATAAGCTAGCAGAAAATGTCAATTCACCGACACAAACAACAGTGACACTTCAAGGTACAAAACGATCTGCGAGGCAAGGGGAGCTGATGGCTCGTCTAGTCTATATTTCCGGTGAGTCATCGCCTGACGCCTTCCCCATACCAGATACCCTCCCCCTCCCTCCTGCAGGCTAAGACATTCAAGCAAACTGCGTAATTCTGCTCTGCAGACAGAGAGCAATCCGTTCACACTTGAAAACTTCCTTCCTCATCTCCATGCGTGTTGCGTTTAATTTGTTTCAACATTTTTATTTTTATTTTTGGTCCGTGATCTGCGTCATCCCCCCTCTCGGCTTGCATCCCCTAGGCCATGGTCTAGGTTGGCCTTATGGGTAATCCGGGCATGCATATATCTATACTAGCTGTACCCGGCACGCGTTGCTGTGCTCTATTTAGGAGATGCGAGAAAGTCTGAGTATGTAAGGGTTGGAATTGATGTTACTTATGGTCTTGGTGGGGTCATGGCTGTGTCGTTGTGGGTTGTTCTGGTGGGTGGGATGTTGAAGTCCTGTGGAGTTGTTGTTTGGTGTTGCTGGCGTTCTGCATAGCTTGTGGATAGACAATGTTTTTTGTCTTTCCGTCTGCTGTGTTGATGTAGAGGTTGATGCTTGTGTGGGTGGGGTACTTTGGAAGTGAGTGGAGGTACTTGAAATCCCATCATCCATGGTGTGTCCTCCTCTAAACTGCAGTTGGGTGGAGTGTGGGTCATGGGGGCTCTGTGTGCCAAGTTGGGTCTTTATCGGTCTTGGTTCTGGGCCACAGTGGTCTGTGGGGAATGAAGGGTTTGAAAGTACTACAAATCCCATAATCCATGGAGGTACATTAAATCCCATCATCCATGGTCCAACTGCAGTAGAATGTAGCGTGGGTCATAGGGGCTCTGTGTGCCAAGGTAGGTTACTGTAAATTCAGGCCATACACAATGTCCCATGAGCTGAGGCCTAGTCAGGAAAATCAAGTTAATGAAGCCTTACTGTCAATTCAGGCCATACACAATGTCCCATGAGCTGAGGCCTAGTCGGGAAAATCAAGTTAATGAAGCCTTACTGTCAATTCAGAGCTTAAACAGCATCCCATTAAGTGAGGCCTAGTCAGGGAAATCAGGTTAATGAAGCCTTACTGTCAATTCAGAGCTTAAACAGCATCCCATTAAGTGAGGCCTAGTCAGGAAAATCAAGTTAATGAAGCCTTACTGTCAATTCAGAGCTTAAACAGCATCCCATTAAGTGAGGCCTAGTCAGGGAAATCAAGTTAATGAAGCCTTACTGCCAATTTTGGGCGTGGTCTGTGATTTGTAGGAGTTTAAATTTTCTGTGGGAAGTGAATTGGGTGTTTGTGTTGGCGACTGCCTCAGGCCTTTGCCTTATCCTCCTCTGCCAGTTTATTATGGGTCGGAATGTTCATGTTGGCTGGCCAATAGAGGCGTTATGCAAATACTCCCTCATTGGCAGCCAATCATGTTGTCAGAATGTAGAGGCCGGGAGATTCTTTGGCAGCCGCGGAAGACACTGGGAAATGTAGGGGTTTTTTTGTATGTTGTTTTGGGGGCCTTCTAGGTTTTGGGGGGGAAAGTTTTTTTGCTAAAATCCTACCTTGCCTGAGGCCTATTTTTGTTGCCAAGTTTGGTGTCTCTGCCTTGTAAGGTTTCTCTGCCTAGGACGGTCGTTCCATGACGGGACCTCCTTTATATAATAGATCTACCAAGCTATGCTTACATGCATACAGTATAATGTATGTATGTTTGTGGGCGAGTATGTTTGCAACCGATTTCCTATTGGCTCCCACTTCCAGCGACTACTGTGACCCGCACCGATGACTGATCGGGACCAAGTTTGGCACGCAGCCCTGATATGCCCAAATTTGAATACTGGCTGGGCTTACCGGGGAGAAGGGGCGGTTGACCTTGAAATTTGGGAGGTGCAGTTCACCCTTTTTTGCTATTTTAATCTTATATCAACAAACCCCATATTGCCCTTCGAGATCACTACGGTCCGAGGACTCTAACCTCTTGGAAATACCCTCGGCGAAGCTCGCAAGGTTGACATCTACCCGCCGGAGGGCGTTCTCTGTCATAGCTCCTACGCTGTGGAACGCCCTCCCGGCTGGGACCCGGGCCATGAAGGACTTGCCCCCGTTTTGCCGAGCCTCCAAAACTCATCTGTTCAAGCAGGCTTTCGGCGGGTAGGCCTCGGCTCATGCCCCGCTCTGGGTCGTTGTACTGCCCATTCTCGAATCCTGTTATTGTTTTATCGTGTACTGCTGTTTTTAATTGTTTTATTGCTCTGTATTTTATTGTGCCTTCGGCTCCTGTAAGCCGCCGCGAGCCTCAGGGAGTCGGCGGCATAGAAGCCCCAATAATAAATAAATAAATAAATCTGTATACCTTTATAAAACGGAATGTTTGTATGTGTGTATGCGGAGGGCGGGAGGGCAGAAGGGCGGAAGCAGCCACTTTCACAGGCCAGGGCGGATATGTGGCAGCCACTTTCACAGGCCACAGCGACCAGCGTGGGTGATGGACCTGCACCAAACTTGGTACACATAACCCCCCTAACCCCCTTTACGTCCTGGCGCGGGTCGGGGGACATGACCCACGGATTATGGAATTTGTAGTACTTTCCAACACTTTGGTTCCCACAGACCACTGAGGCCACCAAAAAGGACCAATACAGACCACACACAGCCCCCATGACCCACTCTACGTCCTGGTGCAGTTCGGAGGAGGGTGGACCATGGATGATGGGACTTGAAGTACCTCTACTCACTTCCCAAGTCTGCTGCGACCCTCATCCAATCACCGATTGAGATCAAACTTGGCACACATCACCCCCATGACTGCCTTCACGTCCTGGTGAGGTTCGGGGGAGGACTGACAATGGATGATGGAATTTGTAGTATTTTCACACCCCTCTGTTCCCACAGACCACTGTGGCCCCCAAAAACACCGAGAAAGTCCACACTTGGCACACAGAGCCCCAGTGACCCACTCTACATCCTACTGAAGTTTGGAGGGGGACAGAACATGGATGATGGGACTTGCAGTACCTTCCCTCACTTCCCAATCCTGCTACAAACCTAATCCAATGACTGATCAACACCAAATCTGGCACACGGAGCCCTCATGACCCACTCTACAGCCTGGTACAGTTTACTGTGAGACGGACCACGGATGATGGGACTTGAAGTACCTTCACTCACTTCCGAAAAAGAATGCATCCCTCATCCATTCACCAATACAGACCAAACTTAGCACACAGAGCCCCCATGACCCAATCTACATCCTACTACACTTTGGGGGGGGGGGGCAGAGATGATGGGACTTGCACTACTTTCAGTAATTTCATGATACCACTGCAACTCCCAATAATGATGGATCAAGACCAAACTTGGCACACAGAGCCCCCATGACCCACTCTACATCCTGCTGCGCTTCACAAATAACCCGGGCAGGGCCGGGTCCCCAAGCTAGTAAATAAATAAAATTTAATAGAAGTGTTATTTTTTTAATTTCAACAAATGCTTTTTTCCCCAATTTAAAAAAATCTTTTCACATTTCCACCATAAACGCATATAAGTCCCAGTTTCCTTACAATTAAGAGAATTTACATACCCCAAACTATTTAACACTGAATTTAACAAAATTAACTTGGTATCGGAACATTTCGAATTCTCTAACAAAATTGTACGAGATTTATTTCGTCTCCCAAAACCAATCTACTTACAGTTTTATAAACATGGTCTTGATGTTTCTCACAGATGTCAGGTTGCACATGCTTTAGATATTTTCTCACAAACACTCCGATTTGTGTACAAAATCCAACATCTTTTCCAGGAGGCGGGACTCCTAATCCAGTAAATTCCACCACATAATCATAGCGAGCAGCAATCTCTTGGGCCCTAGATTTGACCAAAAAATCAAATAAATGTATCTTACTGATCAAGCATTTTTCAACTGCCAGTAGGATGGAGGAGGGGAGGGGAGCCTATAGCTGAACATAGTACAGTGTTATGATTCACAGGGTTGGGAGTATGAAAGCAACTTAAGTAGTAGATATTATTTATTTGTTGGTTTATTTATTATTTGCTCCCAATTTATATACCGCTTTTCTCAGCCCTCGGGCGACTCACATCAGTTTACAGTAGCAAAAATTCAATGCTCAACATCATAAAAACAATTAAAACAATGACATAAATATGTGATCATTACAAAGTCAATACAACATAACCCGTTAGTGCAGCGTTTCTCAACCTGGGGGTCGGGACCCCTGGGGGGGTCGCAAGGGGGTGTCAGAGGGGTCACAAAAGGCCATCAGAAAAGATAGTATTTTCTGTTGGTCACTGCAGTTCTGTGTGGGAAGTTTAGCCCAATTTGCCCATTTGTCGGGTTCAGAATGTTCTTTGATTGTAGGTGAACTAGAAATCCCAGCAACTACAACTTTCAGATATCATGGTCTATTTCCCCCAAACTCCACCAGTGTTCACATTGGGGCATATTGAGGATTCGTGCCAAGTTTGGTCCAGATCCATCATTGTTTGAGTCCACAGTGCTCTCTGGATGTAGGCAAACTACAACTCCCAAACTCAAGGTCAATGCCCACCAAACCCTTCTGGTGTTTTCTGTTGGCCATGGGAGTCCTGTGTCCCAAGTTTGGTTCAATTCCATTGTTGGTGGATTTCAGAATGCTCTTTGATTGTAGATGAACTAGAAATCCCAGCAACTACAACTCCCAAAGGACAAATTCATTCCCCCAACCCCACCAGTATTCAAATTTGGGTGTATCGGGTATTTGTGCTCAATTTGGTCCAGTGAATGAAAATACATCCTGCATATCAGATATTTACATTACGATTCATAACAGGAGCAAAATTAGAGCTATGAAGTAGCAATAAAAGTGATTTCATGGTTGGGGGTCGCCACAACATGAAGAACTTATTAAGGGGTCGCGGCATTAGGAAGGTTGAGAACCTCTGCGTTAGTGGCTCTTCGTTAAAATCAGGATCCAATTTCATCATCCCGTCATTCCATGTTCCTATATTTGTTACACCAGTGTTTCCCAACCAGTGTGCCGGGGCACACTAGTGTGCCGTGAGCAATCATCAGGTGTGCCGTGGGAAATTGGAACCTCCGATACCCTTACTTATTAAAGGAGCTCCACTACATCACAGCACAAAATGCACAATTAATCATACATAACCATATGCAAAAAAAAAACACATTCAAAGTACCCAATCCTGCTGGAGAAAATCAAAAGTCTTAGTTTGGCGTGGTCGCCACAGAGAGCGGAGGAGTTGCGAACCAGGAAGTAGCGAGTTCACGCAGGACTCCTCTACGGAAAACTCGCGCTATTTGATGAAATCGCAGAAGTGAGTGCAAAAACACAAAGTGTATCCTCACGATGTTATCCAATGTCAGTTCCGGGATCCGCACAATAACACAGTCAGTTTGCAGACAATTTAAAGAAGCAACACCATAATCATAGCGACAAGGTAGAAAATCACATACCGTGTTTCCCCGAAAGTATGACACCCCCGATTGTAAGACGTATCGGGGGTGTCAGAGGGGTCGGCTTATATAAGCCGTACTCGAAAGTAAGACGTACCTCGGGCGGCATGGCGTGGCTGGCTTGGCTGGGCCGGAATCCTCCTCCTCTTCCTCCTCTTCTTTCCAGCGCGCCTTCCATCCTCTCTTCCTCCCAGCAGCGCCTTCTCCCTCTCGCCGGTTCTGCCCCTCCCTTCAGTGAAGGGAGGAGGGGCGGAGCCGCCGCCGCGAGGGAGAAGGCGCGCCGAAGTCCCGCCCGCACGGGCGGCTCAGGCGTCTTTCCTCGCCGCCGCCCCGCCGTCCGCGCTCCAAGCGGGAGCCGGGCGGCGAAAAAGCGCCTGAGTAGCCCTGGGGGCGGGACTTCCGCCGACGCCTTCTCCTCTCGCCGGATCCGCCCCCTCCCTTCACTGAAGGGAAGAGGGGCGGAGCCGGCGAGAGGGAGAAGGCGCCGCCGGAAGTCGCGCCCGCACGGCGGCCAGGCGCTTTTCGCCGCCGCCCGGCTCGCCCCGCTAACGCAAGTGGCGAGAGGGAGAAGGCGAGAGGGAGAAGGCGCTGCTGGGAGGAAGAGGAGGATGGAAGGTGCCGCTGGAAAGAAGAGGAGGAAGAGGAGGAGGATTCCGGGCCCAGCCAAGCCAGCCACGCCATGCCGCCCCTGTAAGTCTTACTTTCGCCTTACTTTGGGTACCATCGACTAATGTAAGCCGTACCCGAAAGTAAGCCGTAGTGGGGATTTTGGGGGGTCAAAAGAAAGTAAGACGCTGTCTTACTTTCTGGGAAACACGGTAGATAATCACATATATTCAAACCGCCAGAGGCTGAAGATAGATGTGGCGATGGATTTGAAAGCTGGCATGGGCAAACTTGGACCTTCCAGGTCTTTTGGACTCCAACTCCCACCATTCCTAGCAGCCTCAGGCCCTTTTCATCCCCCCCCCCCTTCAGCCACTTACGCAGGAAAGGGCCTCAGGCTGTTAGGAATGGTGGGAGTTGAAGTCCAAAGCACCCAGAGGGCCGAAGTTTTCCCATGACTGACAGCAAGGCCTTCGTATGTGTCTTTCTGCCATTCCTGCCAGGATATCTATGTTGTGTTCATCGAAACAGGCCCAGGTTTCACACTGAGTGCATAAATACATTTAGAAACATACTAGCTGAACCCGGCACGCGTTGCTGTGCCCTATTTAGGAGATGTGATAAAGTATGAGTTTGTAAGGGTTGGAGTTGATGTTACTTATGGTCTTGGTGGGTGTGTGCATGTGTATATATGTGCGTGTGTATGTATGTGCATGTGTATATGTGTGTAGGTATATATGTGTGTGCTTGTGTTTATATGTATATGTATGTATGTGTGTTTATGTATGTGTATATATGTATATATGTGTGTGAAAGGGGGAGGAATGACATGGGAAAGAGAGGGTGGAACGTGGGGAAGGGTGGTATTGGGAAGTGGAGGGAGAGGGGCTGGAGAATGGGGGAAGTTTAGATTGGGAGAGGAAGGAGGAATCTACAGAAAGGGAAGAGTGGGGTGGGGAATGAGTGGCAGAGAAGTGTGTGTGTCTGTGGGGGGGGGAGTGAGACGGGAAGGGAGGAAGAGGTTTGCCCTGGCCAAGGAGAGAGAAGCCTCCCTCTCCTTTCCCCATTCCTCGAAGGGAGAAAGCATTGAGGGGAATGGAAGCAGGGAGGCGAAGAAGATCTTGGAGGGGGAAGGAGAAGCTGCAGCGCACCTTTTCCCTGGGCGGAGCCTCGCAACTCTGCCTGGGGAATTCCGCGTCTCCTGTTCCTGGGAAGGGCTGGAAGCGGCTGCCGCGTGGAGCGCCTCCTGCATGCCTGCCTCTCTGTAAGGTGAGTGGCTACTGGCTGGGGACCAAGCGGGCATGGCCACGGGACTACAGTTCCCAGAAGGCCCCGCACGGCGACTTCCTGTTCCTGCGCCCTTCTTTGCCATGGAGCCGTGCGGTGCCTTCTGGGAACTGTAGTTCCGTGGCCATGGCCGCTTGGTCTCGTTCCCGAGCAGCGGAAGAGAGGCGGCGGAGGAGAGCGAGAAGGGGGCGGAAGAGCCGGGCACAGCGCCGTCGCCGGCCGTGTAATGGAGGCTCACCCTTCGGCCCCACCTCCCTTTGGCTTCTGCTGGTGGGATCTGCTTCCCCGCTGTGTCCTCCGTCGCCAGATGTGGAGTGTCCGCTCGTGTTCGGCAGTGGTGTAGAGGCGGTGAAGGAGGTCTAGAAGGCTGCGGAAGAGGTGTGTGTGCGTGTTGTTGTTTATGTGGGGTAGTGGGTAGTCATGGAGTGGGGTTGTGGGTTGTGTTCTGCTGGGATGTGGTTTGAAGTTGCGCATGCGTGGTTCTGTGATGTTTTGTTGGCGGCCATTTTGTGTGTGCGGTGTTTTGCGCATGCGTAGTTATGTTGTGTTTCGGTGGATGTTTTGGGGGTGTTGTGTGTTGTTTAGGGGTGTTTTCGTGGGTGGTTGATGTACCTAGTGGTATGGATGTATGGCCCTGTGATTTTCGTGTGTGTGGGGAATGTAGTTTTGGCGTGCATTTGCCCCGTTGCACGACCACTTCCCTTTTATATATATAGATTAACTACATGTATTACTGTGTTAGAGTCTCATTTTGTGTCATTTTGGTTGGTGGTGTGCCCCAGGATTTGGTAAATGTAAAAAGTGTGCCGCGGCTCAAAGAAGGTTGGGAAACACTGTGTTACACTGCCTATTTGAATGCCTGCTCGAACAACCAGGTTTTAACTTTCCTCTGAATTCCTAACAAGGAAAGGGCCGATCTAATGTCTCTAGGAAAGGCGTTCCATAGCTGAGGGGCCACCACTGAGAAGGCCCTGTCTCTCGTCCCCGCCAGGCTGGGATACTATTAGAATTAAACATTCCTATGGTATATTGGCAAATGCGCCTTCTCTAATTACCACATGTTCAAATTAGAAGTCTTTCTGCCTGTGAAGATTTACAGTTTGCAAAAATATGCATGTCTTTTTAAAAGTTTGGGAAGTTCCATAAAGGAATAAAGTGGCTAGCCTAAAAATAGTGGCATTCTTTTATATTTTTCCTATCTATTGTCATTACCAAAATAAATAGCAAGAAATGGAAAAATCTGTAATAAAATTAAAATCATGAACATTATCCACAATGTTATACCCACTACATAATATACTATAACAACCACAAATGAGTTATACGAGGGCGGGTCAATAAGTCCGTGACTTTTTGAATGTCCCGCCTCTTAACTGAAAGGGCGACACTGCTCCTGTCAAGAGGCACATGTCAGTTGACTCCTGTCAAAATTTGAACAAGCTGCGTCATTCGCGTGATTTGAGCAGACTACCGCGTGATTTGAGGAGAAAATGGAAAAAAGTGGATTTTGTGTGCTCATTAAGCATTATTCTTTGCCGGAAAAAACCATCACTCAAACCAAGGCTAAGCTTGATAAATACTATGGGGACTCTGCACCATTCATTTCAATGGTAAAAAAGTGGTTTACTGAATTTCGTTGTGGCCGTACAAGCACGGAAGATGCCAAATGTTCTGGACGCCCAGTTGAGGTCTCTACACCTGAAACAATTGAAAAAATTCATGATATGGTGTTGGCTGATCGGAGATTGAAAGTGCGAGAGATTGTGGAAGCCATAGGCATGTCACGTGGCTCAGTGGTTTCAATTGTAAATGCTCACTTGGGTATGAGAAAGCTTTCCGCAAGATGGGACCAGGACAATGCAAGGGTGCACACAATGCAAGTGTGTGCACATGTGCAGTTTCCATGGCAAAAATATATTTAAAGATGAAATAAGGGGAGATGGGATACATTAAGGGGGGAGGGGAGGATGGAATTAAATATATTTAATATTAAATTAAAATAAGGGGAGAGGGGAGGATGGAATTAAATATATTTAATATTAAATTAAAATAAGGGGGAGGGGAGGATGGAATTAAATATATTTAATATTAAATTAAAATAAGGGGAGAGGGGAGGATGGAATTAAATATATTTAATATTAAATTAAAATAAGGGGGAGGGGAGGATGGAATTAAATATATTTAATATTAAATTAAAATAAGGGGAGGGAGGATGGAATTAAATATATTTAATATTAAATTAAAATAAGGGGAGAGGGGAGGGTGGAATTAAATATATTTAATATTAAATTAAAATAAGGGGAGGGGAGGATGGAATTAAATATATTTAATATTAAATTAAAATAAGGGGAGGGGAGGATGGAATTAAATATATTTAATATTAAATTAAAATAAGGGGAGGGGAGGATGGAATTAAATATATTTAATATTAAATTAAAATAAGGGGAGAGGGGAGGATGGAATTAAATATATTTAATATTAAATTAAAATAAGGACGGGGAGGATGGAATTAAATATATTTAATATTAAATTAAAATAAGGGGAGAGGGGAGGATGGAATTAAATATATTTAATATTAAATTAAAATAAGGGGAGGGGAGGATGGAATTAAATATATTTAATATTAAATTAAAATAAGGGGAGAGGGGAGGATGGAATTAAATATATTTAATATTAAATTAAAATAAGGGGAGAGGGGAGGATGGAATTAAATTGCTCCCTCATTCGCCCTATTCTCCGGATTTAGCCCCGAGTGACTATTTCTTGTTTCCAAACCTGAAGAAATGGCTCGGCGGAAAGAGATTTGACTCCAACGATGAAATCACCTCACAAAGAAATACTTATTTTGATGACCTCAACAAATCTTATTTTTTGGAAAGGATAAAAAAAAATTGGAGAAACGTTGGACAAAGTGTATAGAGCTCAAAGGAGACGACGTTGAAAAATAAAAAGATTTTTTAAAATCCAAAAACCTGTGTTTCATTCAAAAAGTCACGGACTTATTGACCCGCCTTCGTACTTTTTTTTGGAAACAAATACGTTATACATCGATTGAACTCACCAATTTTGAAACTGTGCTCGATTCCATTCAAATTTGTGATCCGGATGTCTGAACGAGGTTCCAGTTTGAAGTAAAGGATTAAATTCTGAATTGGGTGTGCTAATTACAATCATAGTTGGAGACATAAACCCAAACACCACTTCTGGAAATGTCTCTAACTCATTGGCCTCGAGGTGTTCGATTCTGAAAGCAAATTCACAAAGGTCAAGCAAACAGATCTCTATTCGCAATACGATGAAACTGCAGTGAGAGTTATAATTAGCGGCTCTAAGAAAGAAATAGGGTTTTTTTTTCAGATTGAAAACTATTTTTGTCTTTGTATCTCAAAGGAATAGCTAGGGCATAGTACTGTTACCTCTAATCAAGCAATGTCTCCGCCAACTTCAGAGATCCTGCCTCTTGAGAGAGAGCCTGGAAATGTATGTTTGCAAGGCAAGGGTCCTAAAAAGTAAACATTTGCTGTCTCTGGGAACGAGAATGTTGTTGAATGTTATAAGACAGGGCTGTCTAACAGGCGGCCCGGGGGCCATATACGGCCCCCAGCCCCTTCCCTCCGGCCCCCTAAGCTTTTTAATAAAAAATAAAAATTGAAAAATAAAATAAATAATAAAAATTAAAAAAATACCTACTTCCGGGTTGAGCAAGTATCGGCGAGAATACGCAATCCACACGGGATTTTGCTGTCAACGTGAGATTACGCCAGCGTTGACAGCAAAATCCCGTGTGGATTGCGTATTCTCGCGATACTCTTTGGCTACTCTACTACTGGATCGCTGAGGCCCACAGACGGGATTAGGACCTTCTTCGACTCAGTCGGTCGTCGCCTCGCTCGTCGTCCGGGTACTCCTGGATCCTGCGCGTTTGGAAAAGGTAAGCCGAAGCAGGGGGCTCCTCAGGGGGCTCTCGTTCCCTCACCCCATCTCCCCTCATGTATTAAATATAAAATTAAATATATTTAAAGATGAAATAAGGTGGGAGATGGGATACATTAAGGGGAGAGGGGAGGATGGAATTAAATATATTTAATATTAAATTAAAATAAGGGGGAGGGGAGGATGGAATTAAATATATATAATATTAAATTAAAATAAGGGGAGAGGGGAGGATGGAATTAAATATATATAATATTAAATAAAAATAAGGGGAGAGGGAAGGATGGAATTAAATATATTTAATATTAAATAAAAATAAGGGAGAGGGGGGGAGGATGGAATTAAATATATTTAATATTAAATTAAAATAAGGGGGAGGGAGGATGGAATTAAATATATTTAATATTAAATTAAAATAAGGGAGAGGGGAGGATGGAATTAAATATATTTAATATTAAATAAAAATAAGGGGAGAGGGGGGATGGAATTAAAAAAATTTAATAATAAATAAAAATTAGGGGGGAGGGGAGGATGGAATTAAATATATATAATATTAAATTAAAATAAGGAGATGTGATGATGGAATTAAATATATTTAATATTAAATTAAAATAAGGGGAGAGGGCGGAGCCGGGGGAGAGGGCGGGGGCAGATCCTACGGCCCCCCAGGTCATCAGTGACCGGAATTCAGGCCCCTGGGCCGGTAGAAGTTGGACAGCCCTGTTATAAGATAAACCAGGGGTGCTCAGGACGGTGATTGCGATCGACCGGGTGATCTTTGGGTCTCATCCGGGTGATATTCAGGCCCTCACCCGGTCAATCGCGTTTCCTCACCGCTGGTCCTCTTCACGCGCCGCCTGGCTGCCTCCAAGACCTCATGAGTCCAACAGCGAGAATGGCCGCTTCTGTGCATGCGCGCCGGCGAGCTGCGCATTGCGTCATTCAGGCCGCCCCTTCTTTTGCCCTTCTGCCTTCCTCCTCCCTCCGGACCTCTCCGGTCACTCAGAGTGGTCGCAGACCAAAGGAGGGGGCGGCCTGAATGACGCGATGCGCGGCTCGCTGGCGCGCATGCGCAGAAGCGGCCATTCTCCCTGTTGGACTCATGAGCTCTTGGAGGCGGTGCACGTGCACGTGGCATGGAGGAGCAACGACGGAGAAGAAATAGAAGGACTTTGAGCGTGCAGGCGGCGCGTGCAGAGGACCAGCGGCGAGGAAGGAGCAACGACGGAGGAGAAGCAGAAGGACGCTTTTGGAGCCATTTACTGACCAAACTGCAGCTCAAAGTCGGTCTGTTTACTTTCTGGGTGATAATATGTGTGGCAATATGGCAGTGTGGGAGGAATGGGGAGGTTGGATGTATTTTTGCATGCCCCTTTGTTTACCTTGCTGAGTATTCAATGGCCTTGCAGTTCAAAAGCCTCTCTTCTTACTTTCTGGGTGATAATATGTGTGGCAATATGGCAGTGTGGGAGGAATGGGGAGGTTGGATGTATTTTTGCATGCCCCTTTGTTTACCTTGCTGAGTATTCAATGGCCTTGCAGTTCAAAAGCCTCTCTTCTTACTTTCTGGGTGATAATATGTGTGGCAATATGGCAGTGTGGGAGGAATGGGGAGGTTGGATGTATTTTTGCATGCCCCTTTGTTTACCTTGCTGAGTATTCAATGGCCTTGCAGTTCAAAAGCCTCTCTTCTTACTTTCTGGGTGATAATATGTGTGGCAATATGGCAGTGTGGGAGGAATGGGGAGGTTGGATGTATTTTTGCATGCCCCTTTGTTTACCTTGCTGAGTATTCAATGGCCTTGCAGTTCAAAAGCCTCTCTATATTACTTTCTGGGTGATAATATGTGTGGCAATATGGCAGTGTGGGAGGAATGGGGAGGTTGGATGTATTTTTGCATGCCCCTTTGTTTACCTTGCTGAGTATTCAATGGCCTTGCAGTTCAAAAGCCTCTCTTCTTACTTTCTGGGTGATAATATGTGTGGCAATATGGCAGTGTGGGAGAAATGGGGAGGTTGGATGTATTTTTGCATGTCCCATCTGAGTAACAAATAGCCTTGCAGCTCAAAGGTCTGTGTGTTTTGTTTTCTGCCTGATGATATCTGTGGAAATATGGCAGGGAGGGAGAAATGGGTGCTTTGGATGGATTTTTGCATGTCCCATTGTTTACATTTCTGAGAAAGAAAGAAGCCCCGTGCGGACGGAAGGTGGCAGCAGGAGTGGGTGTGCGCTTATGCGCACGCGCACCAGGTGATCTTTTAAACTTGGTTCTTCATATGGTAGCTCCCATGCTGAAAAAGTGTGAGCACCCCTGAGATAAACAATTTATTATTTATTTATTTATTGACTATGCTTCTATACCGCCCCTCTCAGCCCGAAGGCGACTCGAGGCGGTGAACAAAGGCAGCACGTGCCCACAGACAAAATACATCATAAATATGATTAAAAACAGCCATATAAAAACTATACAAATCAACAGTTAAAACTATAAAATACAAATCTCGACATCTCATTCTTAAAATCGCTGTCCGTTGCATCGTCATAATATTCCGTTGGTCTCAATTAATTAAAGTTCGTCTGCAAGTGCCTGCTCGAACTGCCAAGTCTTGACTTTCTTACGAAATGTCAAGAGGGAGGGAGCTGAGCTGATGTCACTAGGAAGAGTATTCCAAAGCCGCAGAGCCACCACTGAAAAGGCCCTGTCTCGTCTCTGCCAATCGCGCCTGCGAAGAAGGCGGGACCGGGAGCAGGGCCTCTCTGGATGATCTTAAACATCTCAATGGTTCATAGGGAGAGATAATTGGTAGGCGTTGCTCTCTTCTATTTAGTCCAGCCTACTTGTGACGTATGATGACTGTAATATGATGTATGATGACTCTATCCAATTATCTCTATCTCTATATATCTCTATCTCTATATATACTTTAATAAAGCGGAATGTTTGTATGTGTGTGGGTTTGTATGTATGTATGTGGCAGCGTTCTGATTGGCTCCCGGCCTCTACATTCTGACAACATGATTGGTTGCCAGTGAGGGAGTATTTGCATAACGCCTCTATTGGTCAGCCAACATGAACATTCCGACCCTCTAAACTGGCAGAGGAGGATAAGGCAAAGGCCTGAGGCAGTCGCCAACACAAACATTCCGACGCTCTAAAGTGGCAGAGGGGGTCAGGAAAAGGGCTGAGGCAGTCAGGCATGGTGGGAGTTTAAGGCCAAAACACTTTGCGACTCCTTTGCGACCCCAATGAGAGAACAAGACCATACTTGGCACACAGAGCCCCCATGACCCACACCACATCCTACTCCAGTTTGGAAGACATTGGACCACAGATGATGGGACTTGAATTACCTTCACTCACTTCCTGAGACCACTGTGAGCCAAATAAACAACTGATAAGGACCAACCTTGGCACACAATGCCTTTCTCAATTAACCCGGGCAGGGCCGGGTCCCCAAGCTAGTATTTCATAAAGAAGGTGGAGTTTAAGCTGTAGTTTCCTTTGCTATATAGGAATACTAGCTGTACCCGGCACGCGTTGCTGTGCCCTATTTAGGAGATGCGAGAAAGTCTGAGTATGTAAGGATTTGAATTGTTGTTAGTTATGGTCTTGGTGGGGCCATGGCTGTGTCGTTGTGGGTTGTTCTGGTGGGTGGGATGTTGAAGTCCTGGGGAGTTGTTGGTGTGTGGTGTTGCTGGCGTTCTGCATTGCTTGTGGATATACAATGTTTTTTGTCTTTCCGTCTGCTGTGTTGATGTAGAGGTTGATGCTTGTGTGGGTGGGGTACTTTGGAAGTGAGTGGAGGTACTTGAAATCCCATTATCCATGGTGTGTCCTCCTCTGAACTGCAGTCGGATGGAGTGTGGGTCATGGGGGGCATTGTGTGCCAAGTTTGGTCTTTATCGGTCTTGGTTCTGGGACACAGTGGTCTGTGGGGAATGATGGGTTTTGAAGTAGTACAAATCCCATTATCCATGGAGGTACTTCAAGTCCCATAATCCATGGTCCACCCTCCTCCAAACTGTAGTAGAATGTAGCGTGGGTCATAGGGGCTCTGTGTGCCAAGGTAGGTTACTGTAAATTCAGGCCATACACAATGTCCCATGAGCTGAGGCCTAGTCAGGAACAGCAAGTTAATGAAGCCTCACTGTCAATTCAGGCCATACACAATGTCCAGTGAGCTGAGGCGTAGTCGGGAGAATCAAGTTAATGAAGCCTTACTGTCAATTCAGAGCGTAAACAGCATCCCATTAAGTGAGGCCTAGTCAGGGAAATTAAGTTAATGAAGCCGTACTGTCAATTTTGGGCATGGTCTGTGATTTGTAGGGGTGTAAATTTTATGTGGGAAGTGAATTGTGTGTTTGTGTTTGTGCCTCAGGCCTTTGCCTTATCCTCCTCTGACAGTTTATTAGGGGTCGGAATGTTCATGTTGGCTGGCCAGTACAGGAGTTATGCAAATCCGCCCTTATTGGCAGCCATTCATGTTGTCAGAATGTAGAGGCTGGGAGAGTCGTTGGCAGCCCCGGAGGATGCTGGGAAATGTAGGTTTTTTTTTACTCCTTGTTTTGGGGGCCTTTTAGGTTTGGGGGGGAACGTTTCTTTGCTACAAACCTACCTTGCTTGAGGCCTATTTCTGTTGGCAAGTTTGGTGTTTCTGCGTTGTAAGGTTTCTCTGTTTGGGACGGTCGTTCCATGACGGGAACCCCTTTATATAATAGATGACTAATATTTACTTCTGTGGATATGTGTGCTTGCTAAAGAAATTCTGCAGTTCCTTTTTTTTTTTAAGTCCCAAACAAATATTTTATTTCAAATACTCACAATTCAATACATGTAATCATATCAAAGCCCAGCATACAAGGGTCTTTGTGAGCAACTGAACCCCGGTAGAGGATAACCGTGAGAGATCTTTCACTCGGCTGGAGATAGTCAACAGGAAGAGGAGACAACGTATGCCTAGAAGCAAATAACAAGTTGCACTGTATGAAAGGACATCGATTCCTCCTCCATAACCTTCCCCAACAGCTTCTGGCATCTTGGGAATCATCAAATACGGATAACTCCACACCAAGACAATCGCTAGGCAACAGGTTTGTAAAAGCAAGAAAGCAAGACACGATTAAACATGTAATATTTGATGTGTTGTCCAAAACTTTCATGGCTGGAATCACTGGGTTGCTGTGAGTTTTCCGGGCTGTCTGGCCATGTCCCAGAAGCATTCTCTCCTGACATTTCGCCCACCTCTATGGCAGGCATCCTCAGAGGTTGTGAGGTCTGTTGGAAACTAGGCAAGTGATTTTTATATATCTGTGGAATGCCCAGGGTGGGAGAAAGGACTCTTGTCTGTTTGAGGCCAGTGTGCATGATGTAATTGGCCACCTTGCTTAGCATTGAATGGCCTTGCAGCTTCAAAGCCTGGCTGCTTCCTGCCTGAGGGATTCCCTGTTTTCGGAGGTGTTAGCTGGCCCTGATCGTTTCTTGTCTAGAATCCCACTGTTTTTTTTTTAGTGTTGCTCTTTATTTAGTGTTATGACTTTCGAGTTTTTAATACTGGTAGCCGGATTTTGTGGCTACCATGGCCATACAGATAGAAAAGCATCAACACATTACAGCGGTAAGTACCATACAGACATATACTTGTATTTTGGCAATTACGGGCAGCTGGCTCACACGCAAGTGAGCGGAGACGCCGGGTGTGGGCGGAGGAAAGTTCCCACGTCATCAAAGGAGGACACAGTCCCGGACGCCGTCCCAAATTACGAAAATGTTCAAAATAATGAATTGTTCTGGTCAATATGACCACATAATCAATCTTTATGTAAGTTTCAGGAGGTTGTCCAGTGGTCAACGAATCGATAGTATGCTGCGCGCCTTCGTTTCTCCCCGGTATCGACAGGTATCGTAAGCATTTGCGGTGCTCCTGTTGCTTCATGTGATGTGTTGTTCCTGCTGCGAGACGCGCGCGAGATTTGCCATACAGGCCACGCCCCGGTCCTGAGGAAGCCCTTCGGGGAGAAACGAAGGCGCGCAGCATACTATCGATTCGTTGACCACTGGACGTAGGAACTTTCCTCCGCCCACACCCGGCGTCTCCGCTCACTTGCGTGTGAGCCAGCTGCCCGTAATTGCCAAAATACAAGTATATGTATGTATGGTACTTACCGCTGTAATGTGTTGATGCTTTTCTATTTGTATGGTTGCTATACTGTATATTGTTGCTATTACTTCACAGGGACTAGAGCAGGGGCGGGCAAACTACGGCCCGCTGGCTGGATACGGCCCTTTGTCCGATTCTATCCGGCTCACGCTGGCGACAGCAAGGCCAGGCAGGGGAGGCCTCACCCTCTCACCCCGCCAGCTCACCGCTCGCTCGCCCCACCCGCTCACCGCTCGCCTTGCCCTCTCGCCCGCGTGCCTGCTCGCCCTTTCGCCCTCTCGCCCACTCCAGCTCTCCCAGCGCCAGCAACAGCAAGGCAAGCTCCCCTGCCTGGCCTTGCTGTCGCCGGCGCTGGGAGAGCCGGAGCGGGAGAGAGGGTGCGCAGGAGAGAGGGCGAAGCGAGCGGCGAGCGGCAAACTGGCGGGGCGAAAGGGCGATGCTTGCCTCCCCTGCCTGGCCTTGCTTTCACCAGCCTTGGGAGAGCCGGAGCGGGCGAGAGGGCGCGCGGCAAGTGGGGCGAGTGAGTGAGCAGCAAGCTGGCGGGGCGAGGGGGCGAGGCAGGCAGGCAAGCAAAGCGACTGACGAAGAGGGAGGGAGGGGGGAGAAGAGGAGGAGGCCAGGGAGCATCTTTAATAAGTGAACTATACATCCCAGCAACTCCAACTCCCAAATGTCTATTTTCCCCAAATTTCCCCAGTGTTCACATTTGGGCATATTGAGGATTCGTGCCAAGTTTGGACCTGAGTTTCCCATCCTTTCAATGGGGTTTGATCTCTTCCTTTTCCGTCACGAATCTCAAAGGCTCGCTGTCAGGCGGTTTTTAGAAAGGTGGGAACAGGAAGTCATCGAGAGTGAAGGGACCCCAGGGCTATCCAGCCCAACCCCCAGGGATACACAATCAAAGCACCCCCGACTGATGGCCATCAAGCCTCTGCATAAAACTCTCCAGAGAAGAGGACTACAAGGAAGCATTATTTTATTTTAGTGGTTTTTATTATTATTTTATAATAATTTTATAATAATATTATAATATAATAAATAATATGTTATATTATATTATAATTTCAATATATTATAATGTATATATATATATATATATATACTATAACAGGGCTGTCCAACTGGCGGCCCTGGGGCCGGATCCGGCCCCCCAGCCTGTTGGGCACGGCCCCAGCTATGCCCCCAGCCGCCATTTTTAAATTTCTTTTAAAAAATCTAAAAAAAATTTTTTTTAAATGGCGGCCGGGGGGGGGGAGGGGGAGGCGAGGCAGGGAGGAGGAAGAGAGCTAGCTCCTCCTCTCCCCCGCCCTAGGAAGGGCGGGGGGGGCGCCGAACAGGAGGAGTAGGCGGAGCCAAGGGCAGCGCGTCATGCCAGGCCTGTGACGCGCTGCCTGGGAGAATGACAGCTTTAGGAGAGGGCGGGGCCTGGCCTGGGGGCGGGGCCTGGGGGCGGGGCCGAGCGGCCCCCGAGGTCATCAGTGACCTCTATTCCGGCCCTGGCCCCGGTAGAAGTTGGACAGCCCTGTACTATAATATAATAATTATGATATTAATACTAATAATATATGAATATTTTTTGATATATTAATATGTTAATATTAATGATGTGTAATATATAGTAAATATAGTAAGTGAATAAATAAATGAATAAATAATGTAGATTAGCATGTAGTTCCGCCTTTAGGTGCGGCCCTCTATAATATTTTTTGGCTCTCGTGTGGCCCCTTGGAAAAAATAATTGCCCACCCCTGGACTAGAGTCCTAAATCAAAATATATTATTGTTAAGATTTGAATGGTACTTTTTCGCTCCTGTTTTGTTTTACTTGCTAGGGGTACAGCCAGCCTTTTCTCTTACCATGGCCTTACAGCCCAGAAAACTCACAGCAAGCCAGTGAAATATTTCCCCTCAAAAGCATCGCCAGGTATTCTTCTCTTCTTCCAATGCAAGTTATTTATATTTATCTGATTTTTCTAGAACCTGCAAAATAAGGGATCTCTCTTACTTACATTTTGTCCTGCATCACCTCTTCACTGATATCTACTCCCACAAGCACTTCAATGCAGTTGCAGAATTTCAGCATCCAGAGTAGCTTGCACTCGGCACAGCCCAAATCAGCCACCTACCAATTCGAATTTCATACAGAGCTGTCACACTTAGCATTACTTTCAGTTCAATATATATATATATATATATATATATATATATATATAATATATATATATATATATTATATATATATATATATATATATTGTGTGTGTGTACTAAAATTACAGACAGTCCCCAAGTTACAAACATCTTATTTATAAATGACTCATAGTTACAAATAATAACAACAATAATAATAATAATAATAATAAACTTTATGCTCCATTCCTATCTCACCCTAAGAGTTTACTATTTACACTGGGGACTCGGGGCGGCTGACATGAGCCCAAGCCCAGCAACATATTACAATAAAATCAAAACAAACAACAAGACCATAAAATACATAAAACATATGATTACAGTAAGCAAGATAAAATACAATACAACAGGGCTGCCCAGGAAGTCGATCACGATCGACAAGTCGATCCCGAGTCCATTTGAGGTCGCTCGCAGCCGGATGGGGCGCTTCTGTGCGCTCGCACCCTGCACGCGCTCCCGCCGCCGCCTTCCGCCGTGCGGGGTTTCTTTCACCAATGAGGCCCTGGCGCTCGTCTCTTGTGGTGACGTGACCGCCCATTGGTTGCTCCTGGGGGGGGGGGGGGGCGGGAGCAAGGCGAAGGCGCGTGCAGGGATAGGATGTGAGGCTGCAGGAGGGAGTGTGTGTGTGTGTGTGAGAGAGAGAGAAGGCCTCGCCGGAGGAGGATGGTTCCCGCGGTGGGACTGCAGCTGACGAGCGCGCCCTCAACGCCGGTGAGTGAAGCCTGGACTGGGCCGCAGTGCCGCCAAGGGCCGAGGCGAGTGAGAGACAGGGCGGAAAGCGAGGCGGGGCCCCGTCCAGGCTTCACTCACCTGCGTCGAGGGCACGCTCGTCAGCTGCCTCGCATCCTATCCCTGCGCGCGCCTTTGCCTTGCTCCCCCCCCCCCCAGAAGCAACCAATGGGCAGTCACGTCACCACACCGTGTCAAGAGACAAGCGCCAGGGCCCGCCCACTAAAGCCTCATTGGCGAAAGAAGCCCCGTGCGGGCAGAAAATGGTGGCGGGAGCGCGCGCGCGGCGGAGAACCGGCAGCGCGCCAGGTAGATCTTTTTGACTTGGTTGTTATAAAGGTAGCTCACAAGCTGAAAAAGTATGGGCACCCCTGCAATACAACATCAATCGCAATCACAATGACAATGAGCGGGCCGCATGTGCAAGATGAAATAGTAAACACTCAGGGTGAGATAGGAATGGAGCAGATTATTTGAGAGGGAGACGCACATTACGAAACAGGGTCAGAAGAAATACCGTGTTTCCCCGAAAGTAAGACAGCGTCTTACTTTCTTTTCCCCCCGAAAAGTCCCCCTATGTCTTACTTTCGGGGTACGTCTTATATAAACTAAGACGTACCCCATCGCACACCACGCCGCCGCCGCCCGTCCCACGCCGCCGCGGCACACCTCCGGGCGCAGCTTTCTGGACAGGAAGGGAGGGGAAGAGAGCCAGGGCGGGGCAAGCGCGACGCGTCACTCTGACGCAGCGCACGCTTTGCCATGCTTCTGGCTCTCTTCCCTCCCTTCCTGGAACAGGAAGGGAGGGGAAGAGAGCCAGGGGCGTGGCAAGCGACGACGCGTCACTCTGACGCAGCGCACGCTTTGCCATGCTTCTGGCTCTCTTCCTCCCTTCCTTGAACAAGGAAGGGAGGGGAAGAGAGCCAGGGGCGTGGCAGCGACGACGCGTCACTCTGACGCAGCGCACGCTTGCCATGCTTCTGGCTCTCTTCCCCCTCCCTTCCTGGAACAAAGGAAGGGAGGGGGAAGAGAGCCAGGGGCGTGGCAAAGCGACGACGCGTCACTCTGACGCAGCGCACGCTTTGCCATGCTTCTGGCTCTCTTCCCCCTCCCTTCCTTGGAGGCCTGGCAGAACGGTGCGCCGCGGAGGTGTGCCGCGGCCGATGGGCCGGTTGCGGCGGCGGCGGCGTGGGTGTGGCGACGAGGTACGGCTTACATTCGGGGTACGGCTTACATTAGCCGACCCCCCTGACACCCCCGATACGTCTTACAATCGGGGGTGTCATACTTTCGGGGAAACACGGTAGACCTTCATACAAGCCAGGGGGAGAGTGCACTGTAGGAACAAAAACGCTGAGGAGGGAGCAACAGTGTATGAATTGTATGGCTACTCTCTGAACGCGCAGCGGAAAAGCCAGGTTTTGAAGTCCTCCTTGAAGGTTTCTAAGGTGGGGGCTTGCCTGATCTCACCGGGCAATGAGTTCCAGAGTCGAGGGGGGCACAGAGGAGAAGGCTCTCTCTCTTGTACCCACAAGGCGGGCCTGTGATAACGGCAATGGCGAAAGGAGGGCCTCCCTCGAAGATCAAAGAACTCGGGCTGGTACGTGGAGAGAGATATGGTCACGGAGGAAGGCGGGTTCCAAACCGTTTAGCGCAGGGGTCGGGAACCTTTTGGACTCAGACAGCCATAAAAGCAAAATATTTGGAAATTTATTTCAGTGAGACCCATATAATATATATAATATATTTTAAGACTGAATTCAACTAAATGTGAGTATATACGTACATACTATGAGAAAAGGATTCCCCCGTGCCCAGCTGTGTCATCGGCAGGGACCTTTACCTGCATGGCTTCCGCTCCTTCCTTTGTTCGGGGAAGCTCTCCTTCCGGATTCTTCCCTCTTCCCCCGCCACTGCGCCAGGTTCAGCGGGGGGCCCCCTGCATCCAACCTCACATTTGGCCAACTTTTCTCTCTGTTAGAGGGGGGGGGCTTGCAGGGGGGCTGCGCCTGTCCCCCTTTATTTATTTATTTATTTCTACCATTTCTACCCCGCTTCTTCTCAACCCCCGAGGGGGGACTCAGAGCGGCCTAACAACGGCAACAATTTGATGCCAACACAGCATCTACATATATAAAAAGAGACGGTCCGGTTTTGATGGCCATGCACGGGAAAACTATAGGCCCCCCAACCACAAAACCCACCCAACACATTCCCCCAGACCACGGGGTACATTCGTGGCACAAAAAAACCCACCTCCCTACCTTTCAACCCCCCCAAAAACCGCCCCCAAAAACCGCCCATTGCATCCCGTTCTGCACTGGCTGCGAGCGCAGGAGAGAGGGAGAGCAATCGCGCAGGCGCAGTCAGCCCCCACCAACCCACCCCGTCGCCCTCTCTCCTCACTCACTGGGACCTTCGCAGCCACACCAGCGGCGCCCTAACCCCCTCCTCCTCTGCCGCCTCGGCCTCCTCACCCGTCTCCCTGCCGTTCCCGGCCCCGGCCCGCTCGGGCGCCACCGGGACCACCTGGGAAGCGAGCGAGGAGGCCGCGGAAGAGCCAGCCACAACACCGCCCACACCACCCGGGTCCAGCCGCGGCCCCCGGGTCCGGCAAGCCCTCGAGGACGCTGGAGGACACCTAAGAGTAAGCGCAGGAGGCAGGAACGGCGCCGCCCGCACGTCCCCTGTCCCGGAGCAGCTCTGGGGCGCCGCACTGCACTTCCCAGAAACCTCCGCGGCCGGAAGTAGCCGTGCAGGGCCTTCTGGGAAGTGTAGTCCCGTGGAGGACTTCTCCCCAGGAGTGGCGGGACTTCGAGAGAGTGAGAAAGAGAGAGGGGGGAGAGAGAGGGTGAGTGATAGAGAGAGGGGGGAGGGGAGAGAGAAAGGGGGAGTGAGAGAGAGGGGGGGAGTGATAGAGAGAGGGGGGGAGTGAGAGAGGGGGAGTGAGAGAGAGAGAGAGAGAGGGAGGGGGGAGAGAGAGAGAGGGGGGAGTGAGGAGAGTGAGAGAGAGAGAGAGAGTGAGGGTGAGTGAGGGAGTGAGAGAGAGAGAGAGAGAGAGAGAGGGGGAGTGAGAGAGAGGGGGGAATTAGAGAGTGAGAGAGTGAGAGAGGGGGGAGTGAGAGAGAGGGGGTGAGAGAGTGAGAGAGAGAGTGAGAGAGGGGGAGAGAGAGAGGGGGAGGGAGTGAGAGAGAGGGAGGGAGGGTGATAGAGTGAGGTGATAGAGTGGGGGAGTGAGAGGGAATTAGAGAGAGAGAGTGAGTGAGAGAGAGAGAGAGAGAGAGAGGGAGCGAGAGGGGGAGGGAGAGAGAGGGAGAGAGGGGGAGTGAGAGAGGGGGGGAGAGAGAGAGGGGGGGAGGGAGTGAGAGAGGGATAGAGAGAGAGAGTGGTAGATAGAGAGAGATTGGGTGATACACACAGAGTGAGTACAGAGAGATAGAGAGACACAGAGAGAGCGAGTGATAGAGAAAGAGTGTGATGGAGAATAATATACAGAGAGAGAGACAGTGATAGATAAGGATAGGGATAGATAGATAGAGAGAGAGAGAGACAGACACAGGAAGTTATAGAGAGAGATAGGTAGATAGGGATAGAGAGAGAGAGAGAGATAGACTGAGAGAGAGACACAGAGAGAGAGACATGGCACAGCAACGCGTGCCGGGTTCAGCTAGTACATATAATAAAAACCCAAAAACAGTTAAAATTAAATACATTAAAATACAGCTGGCATTAAAATTCATTAAAATACAATTAACATTAAAATACATCATATATATTCACATCAGTTAAAACAGTATTCCGTCCATAATTGAAGCATTGGGTCTTGTCCACCAGTTTCCCATTTCAGTCCAATCTAAAGTGCCGTATCGTGCTAATGTGCAAACACTTGGTCCCATAACCAGGATTTCACTTTTTTTCTGAATGCCAGGAGGGATGGGGTTGATCGTATATCCATAGGGAGCGCATTCCACAGACGGGGAGCCACCATCGAGAAGGCCCTGTCTCTCATCCCCACCAACCGCGTTTGAGAAGTAGGCGGGAGCGAGAGCAGGGCCTCCCTGGATGATCTTAAATTACGAGGTGGGACGTAGCAGCTGATGCGTTCGGACAAGTAAGCTGGGCCAGAACCGTATAGAGCTTTAAAGGTCAAAACCAGCACTTTGAATTGAGCTCGAATTGGACAGGCAGCCAGTGGAGCTGACACAACAGGGGGTATGCTTCCTGTATGTAGCTCCCGTTAGTAATCTGGCTGCCGCCCTTGAGCTGAAACAAAGGGGGTGGTAGCATATAGTGTTAAAATTAGCATATAGTGTTTTTTCATTATTTTCCATAATGTAATGATAAAAATTAAACTTTCATATGTTTTTGATTCATTGCACACCAACTGAAATATTTCAGGTCATTTTTTTGTTTTAATACTGATGATTTTGGCATATATATCTCAAAAAATTAGCATATTCCATCCGACCAAATATGCTAATTTTTTGAGACAGTATTTTTGGGTTTTCAGGAGCTGTATGCCAAAACCATCAGTACAAAACAAAACAAGACCTGAAATATTTCAGCTGGTGTGCAATATATGAAAGTTTAATTTTTATCATTATATTATGGAAAACAATGAACTTTAGCACTATATGCTATTTTTTTTTAGAAGGACCTGTAGCTCCAGTTAGTAATCTGGCTGCCGCCCATTGGACTAGTTGCAATTTCCGAGCCGTCTTCAAAGGCAGCCCCACGTAGAGTGTGTTGCAGTAATCTATTCGGGATGTGACCAGAGCGTGGACGACCGTAGCCAGATCAGTACTGTTTTTGGAGGTCATGCACTCCCAATTCCTTCATGGAAATGCACACCTAACTGAATGTGTAGTAGTGTGTTATTACTATTACTATTTTATCACACAGCATTAGAAAGAAAAAAAAAGAAAAGCAAATTTCTGCCAAGATACGTGTACGAACCTTTTTAGGCTTATGTTCACTCACCAACTGTTTTATAAAATGGTAGCGTTGTTTGTACAATGGTGGCGTGAACGTGACTTTGGTGAATTCGTCCTTCTGCAGCATTACATCCATGATCGAGGCTAGAAGCAACAAAAATGGACGCCTTAAATATTCAATTCATAACCACTCTTTTTGCAGATTGGAACTTATTTCATGTCATTATATTACCGGTACTTGTTGAATTCTACTTTCCTCAAAGTTTCAAATCTGAACGACGACCCTGTTGTCGCGCCGACCTACAATATTTTATTTGTCTATATTCACTTTTTTTTCCCACATTTAGGACAAATTTCTCCATAGAGTAGCCCTCCAATTCTTGATAAAGGCATCAGTATTAGCATCTAGACCCGACATTCCCAAAGTGGGTGCTACCGCCCACTGGGGGGGCTGGAGCGATCCAGGGGGCGGTGATGACCACACCGGGGGGATGAATCACTGTAAGGGGGCGGTGAAAGCATGGTTGAAATCACTGGGTTGCTGTAATACATATACCTTTCTGTTTAGTTGCTATTAAAATTTGGGGGGGACATTTCTAGGGGGCGCTGAGTAATGTTTTCTCTGGAAACGGGGCGGTAGGCCAAAAAAAGCTTGGGAACCACTGATTTAGACCAGGGCTGTCCAACCGGCGGCCCGGGGGCCGCATACGGCCCCCAGCCCCTTCCCTACGGCCCCCTAAGCTTTTTAATAAAAAATAAAAATTGAAAAATAAAATAAATAATAATTTTTTTAAAAAAATACCTACTTCCGGGTTCGGAGCAAGTATCGCGAGAATACGCAATCCACACGGGATTTCGCTGTCAACACGAGATCACGCCGGCGTTGACAGCGAAATCCCGTGTGGATTGCGTATTCTCGCGATACTCTTTGGCTACTCTACTACTGGATCGCTGAGGCCCACAGACGCGGTTAGGACCTTCTTCGACTCAGTCGGTCGTCGCCTCTCTCGTCCGGGTACTCCTGGATCCTGCGCGTTTGGAAAAGGTAGGCCGAAGCAGGGGGCCTCATTCCCTCCCCATCTCCTCATGTATTAAATATAAAATTAAATATATTTAAAGATGAAATAAGGGAAGATGGGATACATTAAAATAAGGGGGGAGGGGAGGATGGAATTAAATATATTTAATATTAAATAAAAATAAGGGGGAGGGGAGGATGGAATTAAATATATTTAATATTAAATTAAAATAAGGGGAGAGGGAGGATGGAATTAAATATATTTAATATTAAATAAAAATAAGGGGAGAGGGGAGGATGGAATTAATTAAATTTAATATTAAATAAAAATAAGGGAGAGGGAGGATGGAATTAAATATATTTAATATTAAATAAAAATAAGGGGGAGGGGAGGATGGAATTAAATATATTTAATATTAAATAAAAATAAGGGGAGGGAGGATGGAATTAAATATATTTAATATTAAATAAAAATAGGGGGAGGGGAGGATGGAATTAAATATATTTAATATTAAATAAAAATAAGGGGAGAGGGGAGGATGGAATTAAATATATTTAATATTAAATAAAAATAAGGGGAGAGGAGAGGATGGAATTAAATATATTTAATATTAAATAAAAATAAGGGGGAGGGGAGGATGGAATTAAATATATTTAATATTAAATAAAAATAAGGGGGAGGGGAGGATGGAATTAAATATATTTAATATTAAATAAAAATAAGGGGAGGGAGGATGGATTTATATATATTTAATATTAAATAAAAATAAGGGGAGGGGAGGATGGAATTAAATATATTTAATATTAAATAAAAATAAGGGGGAGGGGAGGATGGAATTAAATATATTTAATATTAAATAAAAATAACGGGGAGGGGAGGATGGAATTAAATATATTTAATATTAAATAAAAATAAGGGGGAGGGGAGGATGGAATTAAATATATTTAATATTAAATAAAAATAAGGGGGAGGGGAGGATGGAATTAAATATATTTAATATTAAATAAAAATAAGGGGGGGGGGAGGATGGAATTAAATATATTTAATATTAAATAAAAATAAGGGGAGAGGGGAGGATGGAATTAAATATATTTAATATTAAATAAAAATAAGGGGAGGGAGGATGGAATTAAATATATTTAATATTAAATAAAAATAGGGGGAGGGGAGGATGGAATTAAATATATTTAATATTAAATAAAAATAGGGGAGAGGGAGGATGGAATTAAATATATTTAATATTAAATAAAAATAAGGGGAGAGGGGAGGATGGAATTAAATATATTTAATATTAAATAAAAATAAGGGGGAGGGGAGGATGGAATTAAATATATTTAATATTAAATAAAAATAAGGGGGAGGGGAGGATGGAATTAAATATATTTAATATTAAATAAAAATAAGGGGGAGGGGAGGATGGAATTAAATATATTTAATATTAAATAAAAATAAGGAGAGGGGAGGGTGGAATTAAATATATTTAATATTAAATAAAAATAAGGGGGAGGGGAGGATGGAATTAAATATATTTAATATTAAATAAAAATAAGGGGGAGGGGAGGATGGAATTAAATATATTTAATATTAAATTAAAATAAGGGGAGGGGGAGGATGGAATTAAATATATTTAATATTAAATAAAAAATAAGGGGAGTGGGGAGGTTGGAATTAAATATATTTAATATTAAATAAAAATAAGGGGAGGGGGAGGATGGAATTAAATATATTTAATATTAAATTAAAAATAAGGGGGCCGGGAGAGGCGGGAGCCGGGCCGGGGAGGGGCGGAGCCGGGGGCAGACCCTACAGCCCCCCAGGTCATCAGAGACCGGAATTCAGGCCCCTGGGCCGGTAGAAGTTGGACAGCCCTGATCTAGACCAAGTATGGGCAAACTTCATCCCTCCAGGTGTTTTGGACTTCAACTCCCACAAATTCCTAACAGCCAGTAGGCTGTTAGGAATTGTGGGAGTTGAAATCCAAAACACCTGGAGGACAAAAGTTTACCCATGCCTGATCTAGACTCTAGTGCAAATTATATTGCCAATGCGTTACTGAAATAAATTGTTTGATTGATACAGAAATATACTGTATGTGTACTACCAATATTTCCCATTACATAATTATTTTGACAGCTAAAAAGGCCTGCATGTTATTCCTAAGTATACATACTTGAAACTATCTAAACTATCTAAACTATCTAGTCCGTGAGCTGTTTTTTGCTGACGATGCTGCCCTCGTCGCCCATTCAGAAGCAGCCCTGCAGCGCCTCACATCCTGCTTTGCAACAGCTGCAGAGCTGTTTGGGCTGGAAGTCAGCCTGAAGAAAACGGAAGTCCTCTACCAGCCCGCACCACAGGAAGAACACCATCATCCACACGCCAGCACAGGCAAATCTGTGCTTAAGTCTGTTCAGCAGTTCACCTACCTGGGAAGCATCATCTCTGCAGACGCCAAGATTGATAAAGAGATAGATCACAGATTAGCAAAGGCATAGAGTGCATTTGGAAGGCTTCACAAAAGAGTCTGGAGCAACAAGCTCCAAAAATCAGTGTGTACAGAGCTCTCATACTGTCTATTCTACTTTATGGGTCTGAAACATGGGTCACCGATCGCCAACACCTACGACTCCTCGAACGCTTTCATCAGCGCTGTCTTCGCACAATCCTAAATATACACTGGACCGACTATGTGACTAATGTTGCTGTCCTTGAGCACGCAGGGATCACCAGCGTTGAGGCCATGCTATTGAGAACACAGCTGCACTGGGCAGGGCACGTCTCTAGGATGGAGGACCACCACCTCCCAAAGATACTACTCTACGGTGAACCCGCCACGGGTCAGCGCAAGAGAGGCGCCCCCCAAAAAGAGATATAAGGACTCCCTGAAACAACATCTCAGGCTTGGCCAGATTGATCACCAACAATGGTCCACCCTGGCCTCACATCGGGAGGCATGGAGACGCACTACCCACAATGCTGCGGCCTCTTTCGAGAAGACACGCCGAATGGGTCTCGAAGAGAAACGACAACGCAGAAAGAACCGCAACTTGGAAACAACATCACCCAAGGAGACTTTCTGCTGTGCTTTCTGCAACCGGACTTGCCTATCTCAGATTGGCCTTTTTAGTCATCAACGCGCTTGTAAAAAGCGTGGAATGAGTCCTTCCTAAGAACCTTCGTTCGCGAAGTAATGCCGGGAGAGAGGACATACTTGAAAGCAATCATACCGAAATCAAAGACCATACCTCTGAATAAAGAATCTTAAGCAGCATTATTCACAAACTATTAAATGTTATAACATAGGTGTCTTGCAACAGATAAATACGACTTTTAATACCTTGCTCGGGCATGGCACCTGTTGTGAACAGACGGCTGGTGAATTTAATTAGCATGGCTTACAAAAATGTCCAGAAATGTTTTGATACAGTTAGTGGTCATTGCTTTCCATTGAAATATGACAGACATTGGACATGCTGCGATGCTGTGGATTTACTGAAAGACATCACGTAAAAGTGGGAATTTTAATTCTTTATTATAATAAAGCACATTTTTGGCTGGCTGCAGCAAAGGTATTGGCATAAGCACGACTGGATCCTCCTTGCCTAAGAAAATCCTAAGAAATTGGGTTGCTGTGAGTTTTCCGAGCTGTATGGTCATGTCCCTGCAGCATTCTCTCCTGATGTTTTGCCCGCATTTATAGCAGGCATCCTCAGAGGTTGTGAAGTCGGTTGGAAACTATGCAAGTGAGGTTTATATATCTGTGTTATATTAATGTCCAAGGTGGGATAAAGAACTCTTTGTCCGCTTGAAGCAAGTGTGAATGTTGCATCTGACCATCTTGATTAGCATTGAATGGCCTTGTAGCTTCAAAGCCTGGTTGCTTCCTACTAGGGAAAGCCTTTGTTGTGAGGTATTGGCTGGCCCTGATTGTTTCTTGTCGGGAATTCCTCTGTTTTCTGAGTGTTGTTCTCTATTTACTGTCCTGATTTTAGAGTTTTTTTTAATACTGGTAGCCAGATTTTGTTCTTTTTCGTGGTTTCCTCCTTTTTGGGTTGTTCTACGTTTTTCAGGCTGCATGGCCATTTTCCAGAAGCATTCCCTACTGATAAGGTTGCCACCCGTCCCGTATTATACGGGTCGTCCCATATTTTGGCTCTGAATTTCGTATCCCGTATTTTCAGCTCCTGTCCCGTTTAATACGGGATTGCCAAGGTGGGGGGCCAATCCGGTTTCGCCTTGTCTCCGGCTGGGCAATGGCTTTCTTCCCGCACCCTCCTTGCTGTCTCTCGCGCTCTTGCCCGAGGAGCTGTGATGCGCCATCTCTGCTTGACCTAGTCCAGGGCTGCCCAACTGGCGGCCCGGGGGCCGTATGCGGCCCCCAGCCCCTTCCCTACGGCCCCCTAAGCTTTTTAATAAAAAGTAAAAATTGAAAAATAAAATAAATAATAATAATAAACCTACTTCCGGGTTTGGAGCAAGTATCGCGAGAATACGCAATCCACACGGATTTCGCTGTCAACGCGAGATCACGCCGGCGTTGACAGCGAAATCCCGTGTGGATTGAGTATTCTCGCGATACTCTTCGGCTACTCTACTACTGGATCGCTGAGGCCCACAGACGCGATTAGGACCTTCTTCGACTCAGTCGGTCGCCGCCTCTCTCGCCGTCCGGGTACTCCTGGATCCTGCGCGTTTGGAAAAGCTAGGCCGAAGCAGGGGGCTCCTCAGGGGGCTCCTCATTCCCTCCCCCCATCTCCCTTCATGTATTAAATATAAAATTAAATATAATTAAAGATGAAATAAGGGGAGATGGGATACATTAAAATAAGGGGAGGGAGGATGGAATTAAATATATTTAATATTAAATAAAAATAAGGGGAGAGGGGAGGGTGGAATTAAATATATTTAATATTAAATAAAAATAAGGGGAGAGGGCGCCGGGGGAGAGGGCAGAGCCGGGGGCGGAGCCAGAGGCGGGGGCAGAGGCAGACCCTACGGCCTCCCAGGCCATCAGTGACCGGAATTCAGGCCCCTGGGCCGGTAGAAGTTGGACAGCCCTGACTTGGTCAGTCGAGCAAGGACCGAGGAAGTGAGAGGAGCCTGGCTTCTTCCTCCCGCACTTCCCTTCCTCCAACTGGGCTTCCTCAGCTGGCTCCCTCCGTAGCAATACCTGGGGCGGTTCTGCTGGTGGTGCCCACCGGAGCCGCCCTCATCGTGGCCTTCTGCATCGTGGCGCCGCTGACCAGCCCCAAGCCTCTGTCAAACAGTTGGTGGTTTCACTTGTAGAACAGTACTCCAAAGGAGGAGCATCACAAATAATATATACAGTGGCAGTAGTATTCAGTATAACATATACATTTTTTTGCTTATATAACATAGCTTAAAGTAATGTAGTGTGTCACTGCAGTTATATACAGGCAGGGGAATCGTATCCCAACATAGAAAGGGAGAGAAATCTCCCGGTTGCGTACTCACGCACAAGAGTCCAATGCAGGAAGACCTCTGTGAAATATAAAGTCCAACGGTAAGTCTCTTTTCCCATGAATTGGGAGACACTCAAGTCCAAATCAAAAGAGCACCAATTGGGTGAAGGTGAACTACAACTTCCAAACTCAAGGTCAATTCCCAAGCAAACCCTTTCAGTACTTTCTGTTGGTAATGAGAGTTCAATATGCCAAGTTTGATTCAATTCCATTGTTGCAAGAGTTCAAGATGCTCTTTAATTGCGTGTTAACTATTTATTTATTTATTTATACTTCAAACTTGTATACCGCCACTCCCCGAAGGCTCGGAGCGGTTTACAAAAGCTTGAGTGCCCAATGGCAACACCAAACAACACAGAGTACAATAGACACGAGGCAAAAACACAAGGGTGGGGGGAGGGAGGGAGGGAGGAAGGAAGTCAGCAGCGGTGCTTACTGAGACACCACCCCGCCATCAAAAGAGGGCAGGCGGGGAGGGCCCAGCAAGATCGCTGGTACTAGGGGGCAAGCGGAGGGCAGAGGCCAGCGCCTCCTGCGTGGGAGTCCACATGTGGGGCCTCGGTCCCCTTGCACGGTGTCCTCAACAGTTTCCACGGGAGTCTGGCAGGCCCTTGAGCTGCGACTGCCTATAGCAGGAGCTCCAGAATGTCACTATAAATCCCAGAAACTGTTAACTCCCAAATGTCAAGGTCTATTTCCCCCAAACTCCATGTGTGTTCACATTTGAGCATATTGAGTATTCATGCCAAGTTTGGTCCTGATCCAACATTGTTTCAGTCCACAGTGCTCTCTGGATATAGGTGAACTACAACTCCAAAACCCAAGGTCAATGCCCACCAAACTCTTATAGTATTTTGTCTTGGTTATGGGAGTTCTGTGTGGGAAGTTTGTGTCTTTCTGCCATTCCTGCCAGGATATCTATGTTGTGTTCATCGAAACAGGCCCAGGTTTCACACTGAGTGTATAAATACATATAAAAACATATTAACTATATGTATGACTGTGTTAGAGTGTCATTTTGTGTCATTTTGGTTGGTGGTGTGCCCCAGGATTTTGTAAATGTAAAAAATGTGCCGCGGCTCAAAAAAGGTTGAAAAACACTGCTCTAGTCAACAACAGCCAGGCTACCTCTATGCACACACCCTCTCTGATTGACTTTGCAGCTTCATGGCTATTCAATGCTAATCAAGCTTGCTAATTGCAACATTCACACTTGCTTCAAACAGACACGGGTTCTTTCTCACACCCTTGACAGTCCACAGATATATACATACTCCACTCCGCTGAACAAACCTCTGAGGATACTCGCTACAGATGCAAGCGACATCAGGAGAGAATGCTATTGGAACATGGCTATATAGCCCAAAAAACTCACCGCGATCCAGTGAGTCCAGCCAGGAAAGCCTTCGACTGCAGGCAGGAAATCAGAAGACGCTTACTTCTTGGGAGGAGAGCAATGACTAATCCTGATAAAATAGTGAAGAGTAGAGACATCACACTGGCAACAAAGATACACATAGTCAAAGCAATTGTATTCCCCGTAGTCACCTATGGATGTGAGAGCTGGACCATAGGGAAGGCTGAGCGAAGGAAAAGAGATGCTTTGGAACTGTGGGGCTGGAGGAAAGTTCTGGACACGAGAAGATCCAACCAGTCCATACTTCGGGAAGTAAAGCCCGGCTGCTCATTGAAGGGAAGGATAGTAGAGGCAAAGATGAAGTACTTCGGCCACATAATAAGAAGGAAAGCCCAGAGAAGACTATGATGCTGGGGGAAATTGAAGGAAAAAGGAAGAGGGGCCCACCAAGGGCAAGGTGGGTGGATGGTATCCTCGAAGTGACTGGCTTGACCCTGAAGGAGACCCTGGGGGAGGTGACGGCCGACAGGGAGCTCTGGCGTGGGCTGGTCCACGAGGTCACAAAGAGTCGGAAGCGAATGAACCAATGAACAACAACAATGTAGAAATATGGCTATGGGGCATCCTCCCCGGCTTCAGCTCTCCCACATCTTCTCCAGCCTTGAGGGGGCAGTGCCAAGCCAGCGGTGGCAGAGCCAGCACAATGCTGGAGAAACTGTGGGAGAGTTTTTGAAGCATTTATACGGGGTGTGGCCTGGGCATGGCACAACCTGGCTCCGCCCCTCCCCCGGGTTCAGCTCTCCCACAGCTTCTCCAGCTTTGTGGGGGCAGTGTGAGCAAGGGGCAGGAGTCATAGCCCCTGTCCCCGGCGCCGCTCTCCGCCATGACTCCCGCCCTTCGCTTGCTAAAGCCGCATGGAGGAGGAGGAGGGCAGAAGAGCGCCCAGGAGCCAGGAAGCAGGAGGAGCCGCAGCCCCCTCCGAGAGCAGGGTCGGACGGGGGCAGCTCCCACGGACTTCCCCTCCCTCTCCTCCTCCTTGCTGCCGGAGGGGAGGAGGGCAGAAGAGCGCCCAGGAGCCAGGAAGCAGGAGGAGCCGCTTCAATGCTATGGGATCCTTGGGTCTGTAGTCTAGCGAGGCACAGAAAAGGCTCAGGACCTTGTAAAACTACAACGGCATTCATTGTGGAGTGCAAATGCAACCCACCAAGGCCCCTTCTTCTACACCAGTGTTTTTCAACCTTTTTTTGAGCCGCGGCACATTTTTTACATTTACAAAATCCTGGGGCACACCACCAACCAAAATGACACAAAATGACACTCTAACCAGGCCCGGATTACCCATAAGGCCACCCTAGGCCATGGCCTAGGGTGGCAGCCATGGGGGGGGGGCGCAAATCCGGACCCCCCAACATTAAAAAAATGATTTTTTTAAAAAAAAAGTTTGATCTTTGGGCGCGTCCTTCTGCACCTGTGCAGTGAAGGAAGGAGGGGGGGGGCCGGCGTGAGCGAGGAGGAGGTGGGGGGAAGCCATGTCAGACGCCCTAGGGGCGGGACTTCCCCCCGGCTCCTTCTCCCTTGCGCTGGCTCTGCCCCTCCTTCCTTCCTTCCTACCCTCTGCTCCCTCCTCCTTCCTGCCCGCTGCCTACTCGGCTCATACTGGCGCCTCCTTCCTTCACTGAAGGAAGGAGTGGCACCACGAGCGAGGAGGCAGTGGGGGGAAGCCACGTCAGATGCCCTAGGGGCGGGACTTCCCCCCGGCTCCTTCTCCCTTGCGCTGGCTCTGCCCCTCCTTCCTTCCTACCCTCTGCTCCCTCCTCCTTCCTGCCCGCTGCCTACTCGCTCATACGGGCGCCCCTCCTTCCTTCACTGAAGGAAGGAGTGGCGCCCGCACGAGCGAGGAGGCGGGGGAAGCCACGTCAGACGCCCTAGGGGCGGGACTTCCCCCCTGGCTCCTTCTTGCTCACGCGGGCGGGCGCCGCTCCTTCCTTCAGTGAAGCACCCCCCTCAAGTGGCCCCGCCCCCCGGGGGCGGCACTTGCAGAGTGTGGCCTAGGGCGCCACAAAACGTTAATACGGGCCTGACTCTAACTGTCATTTTACTAACTGTCACCCTCCCCCCTCGTGACGCCGCTGCTTCCGCCAAACCCCCCTCCCCCGGGAGGCCCAAACGCAGGGGGCCTATCACCGTCCCGCAGGGAAAGGCTGCGCTGAGTGGCCGAAGCGCACGTGAGCTCGGCTGAGCAGGACGAATAGGAATTGAGCACACAGGGTGGCTCCGAGCCTCAGTACAAACTGTGGCAGAGGCTCGCAGCCGTCGCCACCCCCAGCTCTCCTTCCCAAAGGGGTTCAGTTCCCCCAGGAGTGCTCCCCCCCCCCGCGTCCCTTCGGCTTCCCTGCTGTCGCCTTGGGGCCAGATCGGGAAGGAACCAAGTTGAGCTGTGAAGCTGCGCATCCCGGCCTCTGCTCTGCAGCGAACCCAGAGCCCAGCCAGCAGAGGCCAGGAGATGAGGGGTTGCTCCCCTTCCCCGGCGCAGAAGAGCTAGAGGGCAGAAAGCCTTGCCCCGAGCCTCCGAGAGCAGGGTCGGACGGGGGCAGCTCCCACGGACTTCCCCTCCCTCTCCTCCTCGCTGCCGGAGGGGAGGAGGGCAGAAGAGCGCCCAGGAGCCAGGAAGCAGGAGGAGCTGCAGCCCGGCCAGGTAGCCCTTGGCGCGCAGAGGGAGGGAGGGAGGGAGGGAGGGAGGGAGGGAGGGAGGGGAGGGAGGGAGGGAGGGAGGGAGGGAAGGAAGGAAGGAAGGAAGGAAGGAAGGAAGGAAGGAAGGAAGGAAGGAAGGAAGGAAGGAGAGGAGGGAGGAAAGTTCTGGACGCCGAGGGCTCTCCCTGACTGCAGCCAGGCTGGCTGGCATTGCTGCTTCGGGCACGAAAGCCTCATTTCCACTGCCTGAAGTTTCCTGCTAGGCTCTCTCTCTCTCTCTACACTGTAATTTCCCACGGCACACCTAATGATCGCTCACGGCACACTAGTGTGCCCCTGCACACTGGTTGGGAAACACTGTTCTACACTACCATGGAAAATCCAAATTATTGGCTTCGATCTGGATTATATGGCAGTGTATTTATTTATTTATTTATTTACAACATTTATATGCCGCCCTTCTCACCCCGAAGGGGGCTCAGAGCGGCTTACAAGTAAAATGTAAATACAATTATCTTATATTATTGCCATAGCACAATATTAATATTATATATATTACATTATACTTGTAATATTATTAGTAATATTACAAGTAATATAAAACATATAATTAGGAGGATAAAAAAAGAGAATTTAAAGCTGAGGAAACCGAATTGGAAAATAAAATAAAAAATAGAAAATAAAATATTAAAAGAGGAGATGAAGCCGATAGGAAAGATATATAAAACTTTACTCCAGCTAGAAACAGCTAACAATCAGAAGAGGGGATATATGGAAGAGTGGTCCAGGAACGTGGGTTTTAAGATAAAACCCAAGACCTGGCAGAATATATGGTGTAATATAGTCCAGAAGTCCTTGAGCAATTCCTATAGAGAAAACTGGGTAAAGCTGATTTATCGCTGGTATCTCTCTCCAGAGAAACTACCGTGTTTCCCCGAAAGTAAGACAGCGTCTTACTTTCTTTTCCCCCCCCCAAAGTCCCCCTACGTCTTACTTTCGGGTACGTCTTATATAACCCAAGACGTGCCCGTCGTCACGCCCACGCCGCCGCCGCCGCCGCCGCCGCAACCGGAGGTGTGCGCGGCACACCTGCGGCACACCTCCGCGGCACACCTCTTCGCCAGGGCTCCAGGCAAGGGAGGGGGGAAAGGAGCCAGGGGCGGAGCGGCGGCGCGTCACTGTGACGCTGCGATCCTCACCACGCCCCTGGCTCCTTTCCCCCTCCCTTGCTTGAGGAAAGAAGGGAGAGGGAAAGGAGCCAGGGGCGTGGTGAGGATCGCAGCGTCACAGTGACGCGTCGCCGCTTCGTCCCGCCCCTGGCTCTCTTCCCCCACCCTTGGAAGGGAGGAGGAAGAGAGCCAGGGGCGGGGAGAAGGGACGACGCGTCACTGACGCGTCATCGCTTCGTCCCGCCCCTGGCTCTCTTCTCCCACCCTTGGAAGGGAGGAGGAAGAGAGCCAGGGGCGGGGAGAAGGGACGACGCGTCACTGACGCGTCATCGCTTCGTCCCGCCCCTGGCTCTCTTCTCCCACCCTTGGAAGGGAGGAGGAAGAGAGCCAGGGGCGGGGAGAAGGACGACGCGTCACTGTGACGCTGCGATCCTCACCACGCCCCTGGCTCCTTTCCCTCTCCCTTCTTTCCTCAAGCAAGGGAGGGAAAGGAGCCAGGGGTGGTGAGGATCGCAGCGCCACAGTGACGCGTCGCCGCTTCCTCCCGCCCCTGGCTCCTTTCCCCTCCCTTGCCTGGAGCCCTGGCGAAGAGGTGTGCCGCGGAGGTGTGCCGCAGGTGTGCCGCGGCACACCTCCGGTTGCGGCGGCGGTGGGACGAGGTACGTCTTATATACGGGGTATGGCTTATATAAGCTGACCCCCCAGACACCCCCGATACGTCTTACAATCGGGGGTGTCTTACTTTCGGGGAAACACGGTAGCTAGGATCTACAAAACAGTGGACCCCAAGTGTTGGAAATGCGACAGTAAAAACGGAACATTTTTCCACCTCTGGTGGACCTGCCCGAAATCGGCTAAATATTGGTCAATGATACAAAAGGAGCTGCAAAAAATGTTAAACCTCACACTTGAAAGAAAACCGGAGATCTTCCTACTAGGCATTTTGGAGGAAACAATCCCAACAATGGAGAGGAGAATAATATTAATAGGGATAACCGCGGCCAGGATCCTACTAGCCAAAAACTGGGAATCCCAATCAGTTCTGACTAGAGAGGATTGGTTCATGAAGGTAATGAAAACAATCCAACTAGAATGGTTAACCGAGAAATTAAGAAACAAAAACAAAACTAGGCCAGAGAAAACGGAATGGGGGGCGGTGCGACAATATTGTAGGATGGAATACAATGTGGACTTGATTCTAGATTAATATGAAGTCATGATCTTCTCTTTCTTAACACAGGCAGTATTTGGGGACTATCAGCAAGGCGAGGAGGGAAGAAAAAGACAATACGGGGAAAATTCCTGTTCTCCACCCAACCTCTTTCTCACATCTTTCCCACGCTATTACCTTTCTTAGGTAGCTTCTTTCTTTTCGAGCAACTCTTTGCTCACTCTGCAACCACTGTACTTGTTGTCTGACTTGTTGTTTGTGTACTTTGTCATTGTCTTTTAATGCAAAATCAATAAAGACTTATTTTAAAAAAATATTATTAGTAATATTACAAGTAATATAAAACATATAATTATAATATATTATTAGTAGTATCATATTGTATCGCATTATAATATATTATATGTACTGTATATACAATATGTTATATTATAAGCACAGTGCTTATAATAAATAAGGAAATCCATAACCGCTTGAAGATGATTTATGATTTATTATGTGTGTAGACTCACATAATCCAGTTCAAAGCTTGGATAATAATAATACTTTATTTATACCCCGCCACCATCTCCCCGAAGGGACTCAGGGCGGCTTACACGAGGCCAAGCCCGACAAATACACATACAGATACAACAACGCATCAACAAAACAAGCAAGCGAAGTGGTGAAAGATTGCATGGTGAAATGGGCCAAGAACATCGGCAGGCCAATCACACTCCACGAGTGGGAGAAAGTTTGGAAGAAAACACTGGAATACACCTACGTGATGGAGCTGACCGAGAATTGGCACAAAATGTTCAATAGGTGGTACATGACCCCACACAAGCTGAGTCTCATGTTCAAGGAGTCACAAAACAAGTGCTGGAAGTGCACCTCCCAGACGGGCACTTTTTACCATATGTGGTGGTCCTGCCAACATGCCGTGAGCTTCTGGAAGAAGATCCACATAGCCACACAAAAGATTCTTGGACTCTCCATGGAACTCAAACCTGAAGCCTACCTACTCGGGCTAACGTCGGAAGAAGACCTACCGGACGAGGCTGCGGAAAGGCTATTCGCATACCTGTCAAGGACGGCGAGAATAGTCTACGCGAGGAAGTGGAAGAGCGAGGAGGTCCCCGAGTTGGAGGAATGGCTGGACAAAGTACGAGAATCCATGGACATGGACAAACTTTCTTTCTACCTATCTGAAACGGGAGGTCACCCGCTCAAGAGAACTGACTGGTCTCCGGTGAAAGCCTACTTGAAATCGCGGGGCTCATCGTGACCACTCTGAAACCCAGTCACCCCCCGTTCACCTCCGTAACGAGAGTAAGAGGGAGTAACCACGAACTTGTAGTTCAATAGTACCCACGACGGAAGAAATTCTTACCCCCCCAGGGACCCAGAAGAGTTTGGGTACAAGGAAAAACACTGTCACCCCCAAGAGACTGCCCCACAGGCCCCCCCCCCCGCCTACCCCACAGTATCTTAGTCCCCCCCTCCCCGCCTTTCCCTCATCTTCTCCTACCCCCCATCCCGTTACTACCCCCCCACCCCCAGCACCCCCCTCCCGCCCCTCTCCAGCACCCCCGCCCTCCACCATTCCCAGCCTCTTCTTTTTCTATCTTTCCCTGAAAATGTTCCCCCACTTTTACTGTTTATGGAAAAACCCTAATAAATATTTTTTTTAAAAAAAACAAACAAGCAAGCGAAAAACAATTTCAATAATATAACTAAACATAAAGCAATAACACAGACGATATTGAAAAACGCTATGGATGGATTATATGGCAGCGTAGCAAGGGCCAGAGGGTGTCCAGGGCTTGCAAGTTGGAGCCTGAGAAAGGGATGGAAGGCAACGCTCTGTCTGGGGAGCAAGGCCTTCCTGTTGCTCCCCTTACAATGCCTCCAAAGAGTGGCACTCACACACCCCATTTCCCCGCTACTGCTACTACAGGGTTCCCCCCACTCTCCCTGATCCATAGGGGAAGCTGCAATTGCCTTAACATTGACCATAAATAGCCGTTAACCTCCGTGTTGTCCTTTGAGGCCTGCTTCCAAAAAGGCTTGCAGCTCTCCTCCTCCAAGGCTCTCTGCTTGGGCCCAGGCTCTGCTCCGCCCAGGAAGGCAGATCCCAGGCCTTACATCAGGTTTTCCTTAGGCCAGAGTTTCTCAACCTTCCTAATGCTGTGACCCCTTAATACAGTTCCTCGTGTTGTGGTGACCCCTAACCATAACATTATTTTCATTGCTACTTCATAACTGTATTTGGGGGGGGGGGTGATTTTGTCATTTGGAAGTTGTAGTTGCTGAGATTTATAGTTCACCTACAATCAAAGAGCATTCTGAACTCACCAACAATTGAATTGAACCAAACTTGGCACACAAAACTCCTATGACCAACAGCAAATACTGGAAGTGTTTGGTGGGCATTGACCTTGAGTTTGGGAGTTGTAGTTCACCTACATCCAGAGAGCACTATAGACTCAACAATTATGGATCATGACATGAATCCTCAATATACCCAAAAACCAACACTGGTGGTGTTTGGGGAAAATAGATCTTGACATTTGGGAGTTGTAGTTGCTGGGATTTTTAGTTCACCTACAATCAAAGAGCATTCTGAACTCACCAACAATTGAATTGAACCAAACTTGGCACACAAAACTCCTATGACCAACAGCAAATACTGGAAGTGTTTGGTGGGCATTGACCTTGAGTTTGGGAGTTGTAGTTCACCTACATCCAGAGAGCACTATAGACTCAACAATTATGGATCATGACATGAATCCTCAATATACCCAAAAACCAACACTGGTGGAGTTTGGGGAAAATAGATCTTGACATTTGGGAGTTGTAGTTGCTGGGATTTTTAGTTCACCTACAATCAAAGAGCCCTTTGCACCCCACCAATGATTGAATTGGGTCGAACTTCCTACACAGAACCCTCATACCTTGAAGGGACTCGCTGGCGTGAGCCTCCATCCCACACACTCTCCCTCACCTACACATGCTGCCATGCGCCGAGCACGCCTGCTCTCCCCTCCCTGCTTAGGCTAAAGCAGTGTTTCCCAACCAGTGTGCCGTGAGCGATCATCAGGTGTGCCGTGGGAAATGGGAACCTCCAATACCCTTTCTTCCCTCTGCTGCCGAACACTTTTTCTTCTCCACTCGGGCTCCCTTCTTCCCAGCCTCGCTCTGCTCGCTTGCCAGCCTCGCTCTGCTCGCTGCCGCTTCTGCCGCCATTTTGATCCGAGGGGGCAGCGTGAGCGTGTTCAGGAGGGGAAGGGGGAAGGGAGGAAGACGTGGGGCGAGTCTGCGTAGTAGCGCCCGCACGGGTCACGTCTTCCTCCCTCCCCCCTCACCTCCTGAACACGCTCACGCTGCCCCCTCGGATCAAAACGGCGGCAGAAGCGGCAGTGTAGAAGAAAAAGTAAGTGTTGGGCAGGAGGGGGAAGAAAGGGCGCGAAGGGGGAGGGGGAGGAAGAGGTCTCTGTTGAAAGCTGGCATGGGCAAACTTGGACCTTCCAGGTGTTTTGGACTCCAACTCCCACCATTCCTAGCAGCCTCAGGCTCTTTTCCTTTCCCCCCCTCAGCCACTTAAGCAGGAAAGGGCCTCAGGCTGTTAGGAATGGTGGGAGTTGGAGTCCAAAGCACCCAGAGGGTCAAGTTTTCCCATGCCTGTTTGAGGGACCTTAACGTGGTGAGCCTCCTTCCAACATTGTGATTCTGGATAGAAAGCAAACAACAACATAACATAACATTGTTTGAGTCCACAGTGCTCTCTGGGTGTAGGTGAACTACAACTTCCAAACTCAAGGTCAATTCCCAAGCAAACCCTTTCAGTACCTTCTGTTGGTAATGAGAGTTCAATATGTCAAGTTTGGTTCAATTCCATTGTTGCAAGAGTTCAGGATGCTCTTTGATTGTGTGTTAGCTATAAATCCCAGAAACTGTAACTCCCAAATGTCAAGGTCTATTTTCCCCAAACTCCATCTGTGTTCACATTTGGGCATATTGAGTATTCATGACAAGTTTGGTCCTGATCCAACATTGTTTGAGTCCACAGTGCTCTCTGGATATAGGTGAACTACAACTCCAAAACCCAAGGTCAATGCCCACCAAACTCTTATAGCATTTTCTCTTGGTTGTGGGAGTTCTGTGTGGGAAGTTTGTGTCTTTCTGCCATTCCTGCCAGGATATCTATGTTGAGTTCATCGAAACAGGCCCAGGTTTCACACTGAGTGTATAAATACATTTAAAAACATATTAACTATATGTATGACTGTGTTAGAGTGTCATTTTGTGTCATTTTGGTTGGTGGTGTGCCCCAGGATTTGGTAAATGTAAAAAATGTGCCGCGGCTCAAAAAAGGTTGAAAAACACTGGGCTAGAGCTCCTCAGAGGTGGCCTTGCCAGTTCCTTCTTTTGAAATAATTATTTTAAAAACATCTCCCACCCAGCTCCCAACCAGGGCTGACCCTGCTGCTCTCCAGCAAAATGTTTTTTCCTAAAGGAAAGGAGGGAAGAGGTTGACCTAATTTCGCCAGGGAGCAAGTTCCACAGGCAAGGGGCCACCACCGAGAAGGCCCTGTCCCTCACCCCCACCAAATGTGTTTGCGACAAAGGTGCGACCGAGAGCAGGGCCTCCCCGGAGGATCGTAAATGTCAAGGTGGGACATAAGGGGAGATACGTTTGGACAAGTAAGCTAGGCCAGAACCATTTAGGGCTTTATAGGTCAAAACCAGCACTTTGAATTGTGCTCGGAATTGGACAGGCAGCCAGTGGAGCTGACACAACAGGGGAGTGGTATGCTCCCTGCATGCTCCAGTGAGTAACCTGGCTGCCGCCCGTTGGACTAGATCAGGGGTGCGCACACTTTTTCAGCATGCAAACTTCTCTTAAAGCAACCAAGTCCAAAAGATCTACCTGCCCCCGCCGCCGTGCGCTCCCGCGCGCTCTTGCCACTGCGCATGCTCCTGCTGCTGTTTTCTGCCCGCACAGCGCTTCTTCCGCCTGCGGGGCATTGCAGGAAGGAGAAAGCACGAGGCGGGGTATCCAGAGGCCCTGCCTCGTGCTTCCTTCTTCCTGCAATGCCCCGCAGGCGAAAGAAGCAACACGAGAGCGGAAGCCAGCAGCAGGAGCACATGTGCGCGCATGCATGGCAGGAGCGCCCCATCCGGCTGGTGAGGCCCAAAGATCACCTGGAAGAGGGCCGAAGATCTACTAGTAGCTCCCGAGCTACCTAATGAGCATCCCTGGACTACATGAAGTTTCCGAACAGTCTTCAAAGGCAGCCCCACGTAGAGTGTGTTGCAGTAATCTATTCAGGATGTAACAAGAGTGTGGGTACTAGCTTGGGTACCCAGCAATGCGAAATGGGCCTTGTTTGTTTTTGGATGTAAGGTAATATCAGTAAGGCAATTTGTGACGCTGTTTATTAGGGGGGGGGGGGGAGTAAAGTCTTTGCATTTGTTTTTAGAATTCCCCCATTAGAAGATGCATAAGGATGTGGCTGAACTACAATTCCCTGAATCGTGGGTCAATCCTCCCCAAATCCTGCCAGTACTCGGAGACCCAACTCATGTTGGGTCTACATGCCAAGCTTGGTCCAGATCCATTGTCGGCTGGGTTCAGTGCTCTCTGGGTGCGGGTGAACTACAACTCCCAGAATGCAAGGTTAGCAGGCTGTTGGGAATTGTAGCAGTTGAAGTCCAAAACACCCAGTGGGACAAAGTTTGCCCACGCCTGCACTAGTCTTGAAGATATAATAATGCTAATTTCATGCATATTTGTGTACGTCTCCTCAAATTGGATCTGATCTGATCTGATCCCAGATTATCCTATCCCAGATTATCTGGTAGAGGAGACTCATATAATCCAGTTTAAAGCGGATAATCTGGGATCAGATCCTGAGATATAGAGCAGTGTTGGTTTAATGTAGTTTGACACCACTTGAGCTGTCATGGCTTAATGCAATGGAGACTAGGGGTGGTGGTAATCATTTCACAAGGTCTTGTAGCCTTACAACAACAACAACAACAAAAACAACAACAACACTTTATTTAAAATCCGCCCTATCTCCCCGAGGGGACTCAGGGCTGTTTCCAACCAAAGCTGAAAACATTAAATGCCGAAAAGAAACAAATAAGAAAACAAACAATAAATAGCACAATCTATTATATAAAGGAGGTCCCGTCATCGAACGACTGACAGAGACAGAGAAACCTTCCAAGGCAGAGACACCAAACTTGGCAACAAAAATAGGCCTCAGGCAAGGAAGGTTTTTAGCAAAGAAACTTCCCCCCCCAAAACCTAGAAGGCCCCCAAAACAACGATTAAAAAACTACATTTCCCAGCATCCTCTGCGGCAGCCAGCGAAACCCATTGGCCAACATCGGCCCACACAAAATGCAGGGAGGCTGAGTAACCATAGTAACGCTGGGCAGAGCCAGCCAAGGCTAGGATAGAATGCTGAGTGATTTGAGTTTAGTCAGTTGGTGTTTGAGGGTTAAACTGTCAAGGCCAAGATCTAGGAGGGAGACAAATGGGGCACCAGGGACACAGGCACCACTGACAAACACATACCCCCACAATAACACAAACTTGCAAAACCCACCAAATAAAATCCTGCAACACAAAAACACACCCCAAAAAAAACACAACAAACACACTGGCAAAAGCAACACCCCCTCCACATCACAACCAGCACACAGCCAGACTAACACAACTATGTCACCACAACACACACAAAATACACCCCACAAATACCTGACAACTTCCCCAACACAAAACCCAGGACTGCACTCACTACTCACCACCACACACACCTCCAAATACACACACGTCCCAGACACAATACTCCAGCAATTCCTACCCACACAACACAACACAACTTCCTATCACAACCCATCCCCTCAACCTTATGGAACCCCGCACACACAACACCTACCACCACCACAAACAAAAACCAACTCCACCTATACTCCAACCACAACACAACACTGCACTGATACTCTGCAAACACACACAAACACCCAAAACACCCCCCACACAAGCATTCCACAACATACTACCACCCACAATGCCACCACACACCCACTAACTCACCAAAAAAGTAATACCTACACACAACACAATACGCACATAACACAACTTTGCGTCTACTGCTCAACCCATTTGTATGCCATTCCTTCCTTCCACACAGGCATAAGCTGACCCAAAAAGACAAACCATGCCTCCTAAATGAACAGCATCGGATGACACACTCGCAACGCTACATACATCACACAAAAAAGGGCAGAACAAACGCCAGAACAGAAAGACACTGCACTACACTAGCTTTTGCCATCACCATAAACAAGGCTCAAGGACAAACACTACAAATCTGTGGCACAGACCTTGACACAGAATGCTTCTCCCACGGACAACTCTACGTAGCGTGCTCCAGAGTTGGGAAACCACAGAACCTCTACATCAACACAGCAGACGGAAAGACAAAAAACATTGTATATCCACAAGCTCTGCAGAACGGCAGGAACACCACACACCGACAACTCCACAGGACTTCAACATCCCACCCACCAGAACAACCCACAACGACACAGCCATGACCCCACCAAGACCATAAGTAACATCAATTCCAACCCTTACATACTCAGACTTTCTCGCATCTCCTAAATAGGGCACAGCAACGCGTGCTGGGTACAGCTAGTCTCAATATAAAATTATTAAACAACCAAAAATAGCTGGAAATTAAACTTAAATAAACATAACACATCACACACACTTACAAGGTTTTAGTCAGGCCCCATCTACACTACCATATAAAATCCAGATTAACTGCTTTGACCTGGATTATATGGCAATGTAGACAGACGCCTCGTCTACAGTGCCATATAATCCAGATGATCAAACCAGATCATCCACATTATCTGTTTTCAACTTGATTATATGAGGCCCCTTCTATAATGCCATATAATCCAGTTCAAATCAGATAATCTGGATTTTATACGGCAGTGTAGAAGGGGGCATCATATAATCCAATTCAAAGCAGATGTGGACTATGGATTATATGACAGTGTAGATCTAGCCTAAGCCCCCCTCACACGCTGCCATATAGGCTGGATCTACACGGTCATATAATCCAGATTATCAAAGAAGATAAATGCACATTAGCTGCTTTGAATTGGATTATCTGAGTCTACACTGCTATATGATTCACTTCAGAGCAGATGATTTGGATTTTATATGGCAGCATGGAAGGGGCCTCATATAATCTACTTTAAAGCAGATGTGGACTATCTGATTTGATAATCTGGATTATATAACCGTGTAGATCCAGCCTAAGACCACCACACTGCCATGTAATCCAGGTTGTCAAATGTGCATTATCTGCTTTGAATTGGATTATCTGAGTCTACACTGCTATATAATCCAGTTCAGAGCAGATGGTTTGGATTTTATATGGCAGCATGGAAGGGGCAGGTGGGAATTGTGCTTCGCTAATGTGGATTATATAGCAGTGCTGATCCAGCCCTAGACTGCCATATAAACCTGATGATACAATCAGATAATCTGGATTACCTGCCTTTAAACGGATTATATGAGTGTACACTGCCATATAAACCTGATAATACAATCAAATAATCCGGATTACCTGCCTTGAACCGGATTATCTGAGTCCACACTGCCATATAAACCTGATAATACAATCAGATAATCCGGATTACCTGCCTTGAACCGGATTATCTGAGTCCACACTGCCATATAAACCTGATAATACAATCAGATAATCCGGATTACCTGCCTTGAACCGGATTATCTGAGTCTACACTCCCATATAAACCTGATAATACAATCAGATAATCCGGATTACCTGCCTTGAACCGGATTATCTGAGTCCACACTTCCATATAAACCTGATAATACAATCAAATAATCCGGATTGCCTGCCTTGAACCGGATTATCTGAGTCCACACTTCCATATAAACCTGATAATACAATCAGATAATCCGGATTGCCTGCCTTGAACCGGATTATCTGAGTCTACACTCCCATATAAACCTGATAATACAATCAGATAATCCGGATTGCCTGCCTTGAACCGGATTATCTGAGTCAACACTACCATATAAACCATATAAACCTGATAATCCGGAACCTCAGATAATCCATCTCCCATTACCTGCCTTGATAACCGGATTACCTGCCTTGAGTCCACACTTCCCATATAAACCTGATAATACAATCAGATAATCCGGATTGCCTGCCTTGAACTGGATTATCTGAGTCCACACTGCCATATAAACCTGATAATACAATCAGATAATCCGGATTGCCTGCCTTGAACCGGATTATCTGAGTCTATGCTGCCATATAAACCTGATAATACAATCAGATAATCCGGATTACCTGCCTTGAACCGGATTATCTGAGTCCACACTTCCATATAAACCTGATAATACAATCAGATAATCCGGATTACCTGCCTTGAACCGGATTATCTGAGTCTACACTCCCATATAAACCTGATAATACAATCAGATAATCCGGATTGCCTGCCTTGAACTGGATTATCTGAGTCCACACTGCCATATAAACCTGATAATACAATCAAATAATCCGGATTACCTGCCTTGAACTGGATTATCTGAGTCTATGCTGCCATATACACTTCCATATAAACCTGATAATACAATCAGATAATCCGGATTACCTGCCTTGAACCGGATTATCTGAGTCCACACTTCCATATAAACCTGATAATACAATCAGATAATCCGGATTACCTGCCTTGAACCGGATTATCTGAGTCTACACTCCCATATAAACCTGATAATACAATCAGATAATCCGGATTACCTGCCTTGAACCGGATTATCTGAGTCCACACTTCCATATAAACCTGATAATACAATCAGATAATCCGGATTACCTGCCTTGAACCGGATTATCTGAGTCCACACAGATTCCATATAAACCTGATAATACAATCAGATGATCCGGATTGCCTGCCTTGAACCGGATTATCTGAGTCTACTGCCATATAAACCTGATAATACAATCAGATAATCCGGATTACCTGCCTTGAACCGGATTATCTGAGTCTATACTGCCATATAAACCTGATAATACAGATAATCCGGATTACTTGCCTTGAACCGGATTATTCGAGTCCACACTGCCATATAAAGCTGATAATCAAATCAGAGAATTCGGATTACCTGCCTTGAACCGGATTATCTGAGTCCACACTGCCCTATAATCCAGTTCAACGCAGATACCGTGGGCATGGCTACAGGAAGTAGGGGAGGCTGACTGTGTTCTGGGAAGCGCCCCCCCCCCTCTCCCTCCTACCTCTCTTCCGGCCTGGCTCGCGCGCCTCCACTCTGAGGCAACCGTTGGAGCCCTTCCGAGGCCTGGCCCCGCCCCCTCTGCGCGAGCGCCGCCGCCATTGGCCGCCCCGGGAGCCGTTCCGAAGCCTGGCCCCGCCCTTTTGGCGCGAGCGCCGCCGCCATTGGCCGCCTCGGGAGCGGAAGGCCCTGAGCCTCATTTCCGCGCCAGCCGCCATCTTGTTGGCGGTTGGGCCCGCTCGCTGCGTCGGGAGCCTGTTTCTCTTATTCTCTTCTCCCCTCTCTCCCGCCATGGCCAACAACTGCCCCCTCCTGGGCGCCGGGAACTGCCAGCAGCCCCCTCCGCAGCAGACGCAACAGCAGACGACGCCGCCCGGCCCGCCACCCGCAGCCGTCCTCTCGCCGCCTCCGCCGCCGCCGCTTCAGAGCGCGGGCCTGCTCCTCAAGCCGGCGGCCTCGGGCAAGCAAGGCAACGTGCTGCCCTTGTGGGGGAACGAGAAGACCATGAACCTCAACCCCATGATCCTCACCAACATCCTCTCCTCGCCCTACTTCAAGGTCCAGCTCTACGAGCTCAAGACCTACCACGAGGTGGTCGACGAGATCTACTTCAAGGTGAGGCTGAGGGGGGAAGGCCAGGCCCCACAGCGCGCCAAAGGGCCCTTCCTGCCACGCCGCCCAGGCCTCTCCGCCCAGGCAGGCGGGCCATAAGCACAACTGGGCTACCTCAGGGCCCTTCCACACCACCACATATCATACATATAACCCAGAATACCAAGGCAGGCGATCCCACAATGTCTGCTTAGAACTGGGTTATCCCAGGGCCCTTCCACACAGCCATATCATACATATAACCCAGAATAGCATATTTTTCCACCTACGCCAGGCACGTCAACTGGCACCTTACCTCCCATCAGATGCGCTGGCTACGGTGGTCCATGCCACAGTGACATCACGGCTGGACTACTGTAATGCCTTGTACGTGGGGTTGCCGCAGTCAACCACTCGTAAAATCCAGCTGGTGCAGAATGCAGCCGCCAGACTCCTCACCGGGACACCACTGAGATGCCATATCGCGCCATCTCTACAGCGCCTGCACTGGCTGCCAGTCGAGCTCAGAGCCATCCACAAGATCCTGTCGCTTACCTTTAAGGCCCTCCATGGCGCCGGCCCAGCTTATTTAAAAGACCGCTTGTCCGAACCAGCTCATTTAAGGTCGCCGCGCTCAGGAAACAGGGACCTTCTCCGCATCCCAGGTGTGAGTGAGGCCCGCCTCGACACCACGAGACGGAGAGCCTTTTCCATCGCGGCCCCTGTTCTTTGGAACTTGATGCCGGCAGATCAGAGAGCCATCCGGGACATGCCCCAGTTCCTGACCGCACTGAAGACCTGGCTCTTCCGAAAGGCTTACGGCTAAGGACACCCTCCAGACTTAGCCTGAGTTACTGGAACTATTTTAATTAATTTTCCTAATCTTTTAGCTTTTAACTATTGAACTCTTTTATGTGTTTTATGTGTAAGTCGCCCGGAGCACTGACGTGGAGGGCGACTCATAAATAATAAAATCAATCAATCAAATCAATCAATATAACCCAGAATACCAAGGCAGGCGATCCCACAATGTCTGCTTAGAACTGGGTTATCCCAGGGCCCTTCCACACAGCCATATCATACATATAACCCAGAATAGCATATAACCCAGAATAGCATATAACCCAGAATACCAAGGCAGGCGATCCCACAATGTCTGCTTAGAACTGGGTTATCCCAGGGCCCTTCCACACAGCCATATCATACATATAACCCAGAATAGCATATAACCCAGAATACCAAGGCAGGCGATCCCACAATGTCTGCTTAGAACTGGGTTATAGCAATGTAACTGACAAACAAGCTAAAGAACTGTATCAAAATATTTTAGTCAACATAGAATATATAAAACGTACATACGTGCACCAAAGGTGTGACAAATGCTAGGCAGATATGCTGGGAACACAAGGACACAAGGGCCTTCCCAGAAAATGCGTAATAGCAATGAGAGAATAAATTCAAGGAAAAGTCCGGATCTATAGGGTGACCCGAGGCAGGGTTATGATCGGTCGTGAATTGCAATTGTAAATATGGGACGCTGTGAATCTCATACAACGCCTTGATAAAGCCAATTGGCAAAACGGTTGTTGTGGCTGAAAAGTAGCAAATGCTCCCCGTTGGCGTACTGCTTAATTCGATCCCATTTCATGGAGGCTCCGAATGCTCGCCTCCCACGTCCTGGAATTTTTCCTTTCAAGTCTCTTATTTCCCCGATCCTCAAGAACTGTCCTTTCTTCCACTGTTGAATTTACAATTGCTTCACCTTACGGTCGTGACTCTTGAACACTAAGTATTCAGTTCCAACTTGGACTCTATTGTGGATTCCCACCATCGTTCATTTGAACTATAGATCCGGACTTTTCCTTGGATTTATTCTCTCATTGCTATTGCGCATTTTCTGGGAAAGCCCTTGCGTCCTTGTGTTCCCAGCGTATCTGCCTAGCATTTGTCACACCTTTGGTGCACGTATGTATGTTTTATATATTCTATGTTGACTAAAATATTTTGATACAGTTCTTTAGCTTGTTTGTCAGTTACATTGCTATTGTTGAATAGCTCTGCTCTAGTGTTTACCTAGAACTGGGTTATCCCAGGGCCCTTCCACACAGCCATATCGTACATATAACCCAGAATAGCATATAACCCAGAATACCAAGGCAGGCGATCCCACAATGTCTGCTTAGAACTGGGTTATCCCAGGGCCCTTCCACACAGCCATGTAACCCAGATTGATCTATCAAGGCAGGTAGATAATAAACAGAACTGGGTTAACTGAGGGCCCTTCCACACCACCATATATAATACATATAATACAGATTATCATGTAACCCAGAATATCATATAACCCAGAATATTTGTGTTACTAATGTTGCGATATAATTGTTATATTATTATTATTTATTTCAGTCATTTATAACCCGCCCTTCTCTACTCCCCGAAGGGTGACTCGGGGCGGCTAACAAAAGGCAACAATTTGATGCCAAATAAACAATCAGTACAAACAACAATACATCTTAAATACATTGAAATAGATTAAAACCAATTGAATATCCATAACTATAATTCAATGTGATGTTGTTATAGTACAATGTGATATGTAATATTGATGTTGCACTGGGAATGTGGCGCAGCTGGCTAAGTGTCAGCTGCATAAGATCTCTCTGATGAACTCTGGTCATGAGTTCGAGGCCTGCCTGGGTTGAGGTGGGTGCTCGACCTTTTAAGTATAGCCTGCTGCCGACCTTTTCAGCCCGAAAGACAGTTGCATCTGTCAAATAAGAGATAAAGGAACCACATTAAGTGGGGAGGCAAATTTTGACTGAATTATGAGGCCATTAAAGAACTCCAGGAACGCTGAGGAATGCGGAAGGAACAACAAGGGAAGCTGGGAACGCTGAGAGATGAGGAGTGCATCAGCTCCCCCTGGTGGCCAGAGTTTGCCTCTGTTCGTCTATATGTGTGTATGTGGAAAACGGCAGGGATTGTCTGCTAAGTATGTGTACCTGTAATCTGCTCTGAGTCCCCTTCGGGGTGAGAAGAGCGGAATATAAATAAAGTGTATTATTATTATTACTGTGGCAATAATTATAGTTCATTCTATTTGCATTTTGCTTGTGAGCTGCTCTGAGTCCCCTTCAGGGTTGAGAAGGGCGGCATATACAGTAAATATCGTGAAATAAATAAAAATAAATAAATATAAGGCAGTTAATCCCACAATGTCTGCTTTGAACTGGAGTATCCGAGTAGACTGCCATATAATCCAGTTCAAAGTGTGTGGAAGGGGCCGAAGAAGGCATAAGAGAACCATCCAGGCCGTTAACTGGTTCCATAATTTCCTGAGCAACCATCTGCACAGCGAACCCATTTGGTTTCCTGCCTGTTTGAGGCCCTTTCCACACAGCTATCATCTTTGATACTGGGTTTTAACTTTGCTTTTGACATTGTTCTTATTCTCACTTTTTGTACATTTTTTGGTGCTGTAAATAAATGTATATATGTGTCAGTGTGGACTCAGGCCTCTCCAACACAGGCATATAACGCAGAACATCAAAGGCAGAAAATCCCACAATATCTACTTTGAATTGGATTATCTGAGTCCACACTGCCATATATCCCAATTCAAAGCAGATAATGTGGGATTTTATTGCGTGGCAGAGGCCTCAGATCACCCAGTTCAAAGCAGATGTTGTGGATTATCTGCTTTGATAGTCTTGTGTTATATGACTGTGGAAGGGCACGAAGACTGCATTAAATGGTCAGTGTAGTTAGGGCCGAAGAGATTTATTTATTTATTTACTAGCTGTACCCGGCACGCGTTGCTGTGCCCTATTTAGAGATGTGAGAAAGGCAGAGTATGTAAGGGTTGGAATTGATGTTACTTATGGTCTTGGTGTGTGTGTGCATGTGTATATATGTATATGTGCGTGTATATGTGCGTGCATGTGTATATGTGTGTAGGTATATATGTGTGTGCATGTGTTTATATGTATATATGTGTGTGTGTATGTGTATATATGTGTGTGCATGTATATGGGTGTGTGCATGTGTATATATGTATATGCGTGTATATGTGTGTGCATGTGTATCTATGTGTATGTATATATGTGTGTGCATGTAGGTACCTCGTGGTCTGTGGGAATGTGTTCAGTGGTTTTTGCGGTTCTGGGGGTTATAGTGTGGCCGTGCATAAGCGTCGGTATATATATATTCACGATATTTATATGCCGCCCTTCTCAAACCCGGAGACTCAGAGCATCTTACAACAAACTACATTATTGCCATAGCACAATATCAGTACTACACATCACATTGCACTATAACATCATATCGCAACATCATTAGTAATATTGCATGTAAAACAAATATACAATTATAATATCACAATATCATTAGTAGTATTATATTGTATCAACGTATATACAGTATATTATAGCATACTCATACTATATTATATCGCAATATCATTAGCAATATTGCTTGTAAAACAAATATACAATTAGCCTAGGGCCCCTTCTGCACTGCCATATAAAATCCAGATTGGCTTTCAGACTCATAATCCAGTTCTAAGAAGATAATCTGGATTATTTGCTTTGATCATCTGGATTATATGGCAGTGTAGATCCAGCCTAACAAGCCGCAAGGCTGTTTTGTTAGAAGGGTCTGAAGCAGCTATGGGTGCATCTACACTGTAGAATTAATGCAGTTTGACACCTCTATCTGCTTTGGCTCAATGCTGTGGAAGCATGACAGTTGTTGTTATTCCACCTCTACCCCAAAATTATTTATTGTTTATTTGTATCCTGCCTCTCTCTAACCCAAAGGGAACTCAAGGCGGCTTTACATGTAGCAACTATTTATTCAATGCCTTTGGACAGTTAGAATACACTTCAGTTTAAAAAATTAAATATAAATGCACATTAAAACATATAAAACATTGCATTCACCATTAAAAACATGTAATCCTAAAAGACTAGGGGCCTTTCCACACAGTCATATAACCGAGGATATCAATAGATCTATGTGGAATTTAATTAGGGCTCCATCTACACCTCTATATATAATCCAGATAATCTTTAAACTGGATTATATGGCAGTGTCGACTCATAAAATCCAGTTCAACGCAGATAATATGGATTATTTGCTTTGATAATTGAGATTATATGGCACTGTAGAAGGAGCCTGACTCTAAAATGCCATATAATCCAATTCAAAGCCCCCAAACCCTGTTTTCTTTTATTGCAAAACGTTGGATTATGCCTTTTGGACCTTATGTTGTGAGTGCACTGAAGAGCTAATGCGGTCAGAACCCACTTTAACTGTCATAGAACCATCTAGTCCAGCCATGCAAGAAAAGCACAAAGTACCCCTAGTAACTTAATTACTGCATTAGTTCCTATGCCAAAAAATCTCCACCAGAGTCCCCTGGAATCCTAGGTTTCTGTGAGAGATTGTGACTGGGAAAAAACACCTTTTTCTTTTTATTATTTATTTACAGTATTTTTACCCCGCCCTTTTCAACCCCCAAGGGGGGGGGGGACAAAGCGGCTAACAAGGCAACAATTAGATGCCGGAAACAATCTATATATATAAAAAGAGACCCGTAGTGCAAAGGGGCAAATAGACAAAGAAACTATAAGCCCCAGAAACACGAAACTCGGCAACAGATGCGAACATACCACGAGGTACCTAGCCGGCCAAAAAAACCCGACCTAGGTACCTCCCAACACCCCCAAACACAACCCCCCAAAATAGGGCAACAGAACTGGGCATCCCTGCCTCTTCGCAGCCAGCGCGAACGTTTAGAACGTTCACGCATGGCAGCCAACACTCACCCTCGCCTCCTCCTTCCGCATCCCCCTCGCCGCTGCGATCAGGAACAGCGGCGGCGGCTCCGGGGGGGGAGGGAGCCGGGCAGGGAGAAGTCGCCCTCCCTTCCCCCCAAGGCCCTCCTTCCCCGGCCCGCCCCGGCGCCGCAATCGCCGGCAACGGCGAGGTGGGGAAGGGGTGGGCCTAAGGAGCGGGAGGGGAGGCCCCTCCCTTCCCCCTCCAAGGCCCTCCTTCCCCTCGCCGCTCGCCTCAGGACGAGCGGAGGCGGCGGCGGCCGAGGCAAGGGAGGGGGCCGCCCACGGAGGAAAAAGGGCAGGAAGAACAGGTAGGGAAAGGGAAGGAGAAAAGGAAAGGATGAAGGGGGAGGAAGAAAGGAAGGGGAGAGAAGGAAGGAGAGAGAGAAAGAGAGAGAGACAAAAAGATAGAGAAAGAGATAGAGAGACAGAGAGAAAGAGACAGAGAGACACACACACAAAGAGAGAGAAAGACAGAGAGAGAGACACGCACATAAAGAGAGACAGAGAAGGAGAGAGACACACACAAAGAGAGAGACAGAGAGAGAGAGACAGACAGAAAGAGAGAGAGAGAGAAGGAAGGAGAGCAGGAAAGAGAGGGAGACAGAGAGAGAGAGACAAAGAGCTCAACAGTGCACAGGGAAGCATGTCTGTGCAGGAGGGTGAACATTAGGAATAACTTCCTGACTATGAGAGCTGTTCAGCAGTGGAACTCTCTGCCTCAGAATGTCATTTTGTGTCATTTTGGGAAGTACCACCCCCATTCCAGAAAAAATATTGACTCACCGCCCCCCTATAAATTCATTTCTAAAATATTAATACCAATTACACAGAAAAATATATGTACTAATGCAGTGGTTCTCAACCTTTCTAATGCCGTGACCCCTAAATAAGTTTCCTCATGTTGTGGTGACCCCCAACCATATTTTCCATAATTAAAACATAGTGATGAATCACATAAACATCTTTTGGGGATTATGGACAACGGATGATGGGATTTGCAGTACCTTCGGCCAATTCCGCTCTGACTTCCACAGCCGACACCACATGAATGACAGACCTGGACCAAACTTGGCACACAGAACCCCCATGACCCACAGAAAATACTGGAGGGGTTTCGGAGGAATTGACAGTGATTTAGGAGAGACGTACAGTAGTTCACCTACATTTGGTAAGCACTCTAAACCCAAACAACCCTGAATCTGGACCACATTTGGCACAAATACTCAATATATCACAGTTGAACACTGGTGGAGTTGTAGGGGATTGCTTTTGTCATTTGGAAGTTATAGCTCCTGGGATTTATAGCATTTTGAACTCCCAACAGCAATACAATTGAACTAAACTTGAGCAATAGAGAATACTGGCACAGCAACGCGCACGGGTCTTAGTATACAAACCTAGAGCAGAACAGAATTTTTATCCAGGGTTTTTGTGAAAGCAGCTGAGTTCCATCCAATGTTGAAAATGGCTGTTCTGTGATTATGATCATGTTAGAAGCGTCCCTAATTCCAGAGCTGAACTCTTTTGGCTTATAGTCAGCCAGCTCCAGAATTATTGCAAAAGCTAAGCTGAATCCCATATCACAATGGCAGGGATCTGTCTTTTGCACTTGACCAAACTTCAGAATATTTATGGATCCGTTTTTTTATGATTTTGATAAGGGCTTTGTCTTTCTCAGAAGCTAGAGATGGATGGAAGTTTCTGCAACAGCTGTCAAAAAGTGAGATGTTTTTCAGCTGCACAGCCAGAACAAACTTCTGTGTTCCTTTGAAGTTCAGCAACACGTTGCAGACAAAGACTTGCCTTTGTTGAAAGGTCACAGTTGTGAAGGGAGTCAGGTGTTTTTACTGGGCCAAAACAAAAAAAAAACAAAAACCCCCAACAACCCCAGTTTCCTAGTTCTGTGGTTGCTTACTTTCCCGAGGCACAGACTTGTATGTAATTGGTGCAGTGCCATCTCCCAATCCCAGTATGAAAAAAGTAGTTTAGTAACTTTAGATATTTATAATTGGACAACTGAGCTGAGGTAGTTAAAGGCCATAGAAAGGAGTACCAAGAGGTTGCCTCCGTGAATGGTCTTTTGTTGAAAATAGGATTTGCCCATGGAAAGATCTTAATAATATGATCTGTAGAGGCAGGTTTGCAGACTAATTCTGTATGTGCCACTTCTACAGCAGGTCCCAACTTCCATGTAAATGTCAATGTAGGGTTGCAACCTTAATTCTTATGCATCAGCAGTTCCCCAACCTGATTATTTTTTTAAAAAAACCCCAGGGTGGATTGGTTTAAAACACGATTAAGACATTTTTGGACCATGGTATAGATCTGAATATTAAAATATACGACTGTACAACTTAGCAGTTTACAAAATCTAGGAATGTATCCATTCTCTATCAGTAAATAAAAAGAATTTGAGGAAATAGTCCTATATAACATACAGTGGACCATTGAGGTGTTTAAGATCATCCGGAGAGGCCCTGCTCTCGATCCCGCCTTGATTGGCGGGGCGGGGACAGGGCCTTTTCAGTGGTGGCTCCTTGGCTTTGGAATGCTCTTCCTAGTCAGTGTTTCCCAACCAGTGTGCCGTGGCACACTAATGTGCCATAAGCGATCATCAGGTGTGCCGTGAAAAATTGGAACCTCCAATACCCTTAGTTCCCCCTCCTGCCAAACACTTTTTCTTCTCCTCTCGGGCTCCCTTCTTCCCAGCCTCGCTTTGCCTCACTTTGCTTTGAGGCGAGTCTGCATAGTAGCGCCCGCACGGGTCACATCTTCCTCCCCCCCCCCCTGAACATTTTCACGCTGCCCCCTCTGATCAAAATGGCGGCAGAAGCGGCAGTGTAGAAGAAAAAGTAAGTGTTCGGCAGGAGCAGGAAGAAAGGGTGTTAAGGGGGAGGGGGAGGAAGAGGTCTCTGTCGAAAGCTGGCATGGACAAACTTGGACCTTCCAGGTGTTTTGGACTCCAACTCCCACCATTCCTAGCAGCCTCAGACCCTTTTCCTTTTCCCCCCTCAGCCACTTAAGCAGGAAAGGGCCTCAGGCTGTTAGGAATGGTGGGAGTTGAAGTCCAAAGCACCCAGAGGGCCAAAGTTTTCCCATGCCTGTTTTAGGGACCTTAAAGTGGTGAGCCTCCTTCCAACATTGTGAATCTGGATAGAAAACAAACAATAACATAACATTGTTTGAGTCCACAGTGCTCTCTGGGTGTAGGTGAACTACAACTTCCAAACTCAAGGTCAATTCCCAAGCAAACCCTTTCAGTACTTTCTATTGGTAATGAGAGTTCAATATGCCAAGTTTGGTTCAATTCCATTGTTGCAAGAGTTCAGGATGCTCTTTGATTGTGTGTTAACTATAAATCCCAGAAACTGCAACTCCCAAATGTCAAGGTCTATTTTCCCCAAACTCCATCTGTGTTCACATTTGGGCATATTGAGTATTCATGCCAAGTTTGGTCCTGATCCAACATAGTTTCAGTCCACAGTGCTCTCTGGATATAGGTGAACTACAACTCCAAACATCAAGGTCAATGCCCACCAAACTCTTATAGTATTTTCTCTTGGTTATGGGAGTTCTGTGTGGGAAGTTTGTATCTTTCTGCCATTCCTGCCAGGATATCTATGTTGTGTTCATCGAAACAGGCCCAGGTGTCACACTGAGTGTATAAATACATTTAAAAACATATTAACTATATGTATTACTGTGTTAGAGTGTCATTTTGTGTCATTTTGGTTGGTGGTGTGCCCCAGGATTTTGTAAATGTAAAAAATGTGCCGCGGCTCAAAAAAGGTTTGAAAACACTGTTCCTAGTGACATCAAATCAGCCCCCTCCCTCCTGACATTTCGTAAGAAAGTCAAGACCTGGCTATTTGAGCAGGCATTTGCAGATGAAATATAATTGTTTAATTAGACCTATGGAATGATGACGATGTGATGGAAAGTGATTTTTATCAAGACACTGAGAATTGTATTTTTATGTTTTTAATTGCTAATTGTTGTTTATACTGTATGTTTATTGTTTTAATTATGTTTTATGAGGAGGGATGTAATTGCCTATGTAAACCGCCTTGAGTCACCTTCGGGCTGAGAGGGGCGGTATAAAAATGTAGTAAATAATTAATAATAATAATGGATGCAGGACTTGAAAATTAAACTGTGAATACAGAGGAGGCAGCAGTAACTCTCCTGCAAAATAAACATTTCCCATAGTGTCTGGCAAATATAACACACTTATCCCATAGAAACTGAAAGACCAACAGTTATAATGTTTTGATATTGTACATAGCCTTAAAAAGTCTTCTTCCTAGTGTTTAGATATGGTTTTAGAACATCAGATATGTGACTGACTCAACGGGTTTCAGGCTAACAATTGGTTTTAGGCCTCTACACCTCATCTGATTTTGAGCAGGACTTACGAGTGGGGCTTATTCACTTATTCACTTTTATTAACTCTTATTTAAAAAAGGAACCATCCCCTTCTCTGATTAAGGTGGCAAATGACAAGAGCTTAGTTCATCCCAGGAGACTCTTTAAAAAGAAAAGACATCCCTCTCTGCGGAATGATGCACGACTTACCCATAGGTCATACCAATACCCATATTTTTGGCCCCAAAATTAGAATAATTTATACATGAATATATACAGTAGAAAAGTAGTGTATGATTGCAGATTCCATGGGTCTCTAGGTTCTTTACATTGGTATTAAATTTATTTTGGTAACTTAGGAGTGCAGACAGAACGGCTCTCAGATTCATCTGAATAGACATTGTGATGGGTCCTGAATGGGGCACCCAAGGGACAGAGCTTAAGAATACTTGAAAATAATATTCTGCTTGGCTTTTCAAAATGAAAACAATTTGGAAAAATGTAATCGAACAGTGACATTAAAATCTCTATAACTAGATCTCATGATCACTCCAATCATTTTTATGCATACACTGGAGCAGAAATAAAAATGAAAACAATTTGGAAAAATGTAATCGAACAGTGACATTAAAATCTCTATAACTAGATCTCATGATCACTCCAATCATTTTTATGCATACACTGGAGCAGAAATAAAAATTTCACCTTTGACCGTCGGTATTCTTAGCCCTATATATATATGTACACACACACACACACACACATATATATATATATATACAACCGCGACACATTTTTTACATTTACAAAATCCTGGGGCACACCACCAACCAAAATGACACACAGTAATACATATAGTTAATATGTTTTTAAATGTATTTATACACTCAGTGTGAAACCTGGACCTGTTTCGATGAACACGACATAGATATCCTGGCAGGAATGGCAGAAAGACAAACTTCCCACACAGAACTCCCGTAACCAAGAGAAAATACTATAAGAGTTTGGTGGGCATTGACCTTGTCTTTTGGAGTTGTAGTTCACCTATATCCAGAGAGCACTGTGGACTGAAGCAATGTTGGATCAGGACCAAACTTGGCATGAATACTCAATATGCCCAAATGTGAACACAGATGGAGCTTGGGGAAAATAGACCTTGACATTTGGGAGTTACAGTTTCTGGGATTTATAGTTAACACACAATCAAAGAGCAACCTGAACTCTTGCAACAATGGAATTGAACCAAACTTGGCATATTGAACTCTCATTACCAACAGAAAGTACTGAAAGGGTTTGCTTGGGAATTGACCTTGAGTTTGGAAGTTGTAGTTCACCTACACCCAGAGAGCACTGTGGACTCAAACAATGTTATGTTATGTTGTTGTTTGTTTTCTATCCAGAATCACAATGTTGGAAGGAGGCTCACCACTTTAAGGTCCCTAAAACAGGCATGGGAAAACTTCGGCCCTCTGGGTGCTTTGGACTTCAACTCCCACCATTCCTAACAGCCTGAGGCCCTTTCCTGCTTAAATGGCTGAGGAGGGAAAAGGAAAAGGGCCTGAGGCTGCTAGGAATGGTGGGAGTTGGAGTCCAAAACACCTGGACGGTCCAAGTTTGTCCATGCCAGCTTTCGACAGAGACCTCTTCCTCCCCCTCCCCTTTCGCGCCCTTTCTTCCCTCTCCTGCCGAACACTTACTTTTTCTTCTACACTGCCGCTTCTGCTGCCATTTTGATCCGAGGGGGCAGCGTGAGCAATGTCCAGGGGGGAAGGAGGAAGACGTGACCCGTGCGAGCACTACTGCACAGACTCGCCCCAGAGCAAAGCGAGGCAAAGCGAGCAGAGCGAGGCTGGGAAGAAGGGAGCCCGAGCGGAGAAGAAAAAGTGTTCAGCAGGAGGGGGAAGAAAGGGTATTGGAGGTTCCAATTTTCCATGGCACACCTGATGATTGCTCACGGCACACTAGTGTGCCATGGCGCACTGGTTGGGAAACACTGATTTAAGTCACCTCCTGTTGCCAACATATTTTTTGTCATGAGTTCTTCAGACTAACATTTCGGTTTCCCCGTAGCTATTTTTTACTTAGCTGATTGTAATAAAATAACATAGTCTTCGTTTTCATAAAGATCACAACTTCCTTTATATTAAAATACAAAGCAAGTGTGTTTCTCACTCAGCCTTGTTTTTTTTTAATGTAAATTTAGAATGACTATATATTGTGTTTGATTAATTGGTTTATTGTTTATAGGTTACACATGTTGAGCCTTGGGAGAAAGGAAGCAGAAAAACGGCAGGCCAGACAGGGATGTGCGGAGGGGTAAGTAGAAGTACGTGCCTTCTGAATTCTTGGAGTTTTCTATATGGTCGCTACAAATGTGTGTTTTGCCAAATCAATGGAAAAAGAAAAATACAGTGTCACAAGCATTATTGGAATTGGTAAATTAGTCTACCGGAATGTCCCATTATTGGTGAGACTGAGTTCTTGAAAGTCACTTTGACTGATTTGTTGCCGTAGTAGCTAGGAAAAAAAGAAAACATGAACTACAGCTATGTACAGGAGTAAGCCCTTATCCATAGTTGCAAATAGAACCTTGTGCACAAACAGGTTCTGGCCATCTGGCATGGATGTGGTAAGCCAGTGATGTGGGATGGGAAACTTTCCATGGAAACCAGTGGCATCAGATATGTTTTGGTGTGGAAATTTTTTCATTTCCGAAAACACATTTTTATAATGTTAATTAGTAACAAAGTGAAAGGGTGCAATATTAATTAAGTTGGGCAATTTTAAAGCTTTTCAATTGGCTATAACAAAAAAATTCTGCATATCTAATAGAAAGTGTTTAGAGCACTGAAATTAATATGAAATATTATTATTAAAACTGCACATGTTATTGAACTGTCATGTAAAAATACGTTAAATTCTGGATTTGGTATGAGTCTTACATTTGAAATATAGAAAAGAATTTCCTATCTTAATATTGATTTCAGTCTTAAAAGAACAAATTTAAACCCTTATCCAGATGCGGCCCAAGATAATTTTAAATGGTAGGCGAAAATTATTCCCCCCCCCCCCCAACCAAACCTGGAGCAGGCGCAGATGCTGAAACTCCACCTCCACGCATGCTGGAAACTCCGCCTCCATGCCCACTGGTCACTCCGCCTCTGCGCCTGTGGATCTGGCGCTCTCGGCGGGCGCCTACTTTGCTGAGTGCGTTAATCCGCCTCTGCCCTTATCCATTTAGGGCCTTGGCAGATCTTTCCAATTGAATTCATTAGTATAAACATGCACACATTCCCTATTTGGCAGGAGTACTTTTTGTTCAGTGGGGGGAAAGACTAATTTTCTCCCCATCCTGATGAGATTTTTCAACTTCAGCAAAGGCTAGTAATGGGGCATCTGCTAGATTACCTGTGGTTGGATCAGATCGTTCTCATCAAGTTTGAGTTGATAGAAAAAGATACTTGAATGTTTTACATATAAATGAAAAGAAAGTTATGTTGAATACTTTTTCCTTTTCTCCCAATATTGAAAGGTGCGTGGCGTTGGAACCGGTGGTATAGTATCTACAGCCTTTTGTCTCCTCTACAAGTTATTTACCCTGAAGCTAACCCGTAAGCAAGTGATGGGATTGATAACGCATATAGACTCTCCTTATATTAGGGCCCTTGGATTCATGTATATTAGGTAAGCAGCAATATAATTAATTTTCAAGTAAATAGCTTCATAGAAAATACAAATTATTTATGCTATTTCTTTGTATTTGAAGGTACACACAGCCTCCAACAGATTTATGGGATTGGTTTGAATCCTTTCTTGATGATGAGGAGGTATGTCAACAAGGGTAATACTTTGCTTTCTTTTTCTTTTTTTCTGACATATTAATAGAAATAAATTGAGTTAATTGTCTTTAGGATTGGAAATAATTAAAGGAAAACATTTATGTTATGATGAGAAGTAAAACCTTTGCCATCTTGGATGGTTTGCAAGATTGCCATGAATAATAATTAAATACCAGTCCTATACCCTCAAAATAGTTAAAAGTGGATTTAATGCATCATGAATCCAAGTGCTTTGCAGGGGAAGGCACTGATAGACTGAGGCTAACAGGCCAGGAAACAAAAGCAAAAGAAATACAAAAATTTCAAATTTTTCACAGTAAGTGTGTTATACTTTATAGCAGGGGTCAGGAAACTTTTTGACTCAGAGAGCCATAAAAGCAAAATATTTGGAAATTTATTTCAGTGAGAGCCATATAATATATATAATATATTTTAAGACTGAATTCAACTAAATGTGAGTTTATACATACATACGATGAGAAAAGGATTCCCCCGGCAGAATGACGGACACTTCAGACCTGGCTCTGCAAATGGCATGCTCAGGACTCTGGGAAGGAAGGGGGAAAGAAAGAAAGAGGAAATAAAGGGGGGAGGGGAGAAAGAAAAGAAGAACGAACTATGGGAAAGGAAGAAAAGCAGGAGAGAGACAAGGAGGGGAAAAGAAAGAAGGAAATGGGAAGGAAGGAAAGGAAAGAGTGGAAAAGAAAGGAAAGGGAGCAAGGAAAAAGTAAAATAATGAAGGGAAAGAAGGGGAGAGAGAGGAAAGTGAAAAGAAAGGAAGACTTGGGGGGAAATAGAAGAGGGAGGGAGAATGGAGGAAAGAAGGAAGAGGAGAAGGAAAGGGTGAAGGGAGGGAGAATGGAGGAAAGGAAGAGGAGAGGGAGGGAAAAGGAAGGAGAGAAGGAAAGGGTGAAGGGGAGAAAGGAAGGAAGGAAGAGGGAGAATGGAGGAAAGAAGGGAGGGGAGAGGCGGGAAGGAAGGAAAGAATGGAAGAGGAAGGAAGGAACGAAGAGGTAGGAAGGTAAGAAGGTAGGGAGAGGGAGGAAAAAGAAAGGAAGGGGAAGGAGGGCACGGGGCCAAGGCGGACCTTGGTGTTGACGTCAGCAAGGCAGTCCCTCCGGAAGGCGTTGAAGAGGGCACGGCTCTTGAGCTGCCTGACGATGAGGGCAATGAGCTGGGTGTCCCCCGGGGGCAGTGAGGCTGGGTCCACACGCCAGGGCCAGGCCCGCCTCCGCCGTCTCCCCCAAGGCCCATAGTGAAGGACGAAGATGAGGACAAAGCACCGCCGCTGGGCTCCACCATCCCTGGCGAAGAGGGTGCAGGGACCCGAGAGCAGCGGGGAATGAGGAAGAGGCAGCGATGGTGGCGCAGAAGCAGCAGACGCGGCGCATTTGCATCACTCCTCCCGCTGCATACTGGGAAACCGAGGCCTGGGCTGCTCTGGAGAGCCAGATGCAATCATGAAAAGAGCAACATCTGACTCCATAGTTTCCTGCCCCCTGCTTTATAGAGTTCGCTAAATATTCTCAATTGGGTTAATAGTACAGTCTTGTAGACTAACCTGAAGTTCTAATTCCTACTACAATAGACTTTGGGGGGTTTGGGAGGGCTTGTTTTGGGGTTTTTTTTAGAAATGTTTTAATAAGATGCAGGCACTCCGTTTCTTAATATCTGGCTTAGAATATCAGTTTTGCTGTTTACCATATAGCTAGATTAAACTGCAGTAGCACTGAGAGATAATGTCCATGTGTTGTATTTCCCTCATTCCACCACTGTTGAAGACTTACCGAAAGTAGATACAACTGCTCTGTTTTCCCCAGTTCTCCACTTTTGAAGATGTGAAAATAGATCAGTATGCTCTCTCAGTGCATCTGCCTCAACCGGTTAACGGTTGGACTAATTCTGATATTGGTTAAATACTCTTTTATTTCTGAACGTACCTTTCAGGTACCACATTTCAGCTAATATATTTCCTTCTTTAGATCTCTTGTCTAGCCATTGTATTTGGGAAAACTGTGTATCTGAGCACTTCAGTGTGTGTAAGTGCAAGCAGTTTGACATTGAGATTTTCTCTTCTGTTGTAGATAACAAATCTCACTTTCCTTGTGTGCTTGCACTATAGGTTTGGGCCTGACAATAGCTGACTAACATGTCCTGAGCTGTGAGAGGGCATAGCAAGAAGGCCTTCATGCGGTAATGACCCTTTTCCGAGACAATGGTCATCATGGATTATGAGTTTCCAATTATTTGTTCCTTTCTTTATTTTTTGCATAACTCTAAATTAGAAACATCACTGCTTCATGGCAGTTGGTTTGCTATTGCTTCCAAAGTAGACGGGGGTCCATTTTGTACTACAGCCTTTTCTGATCGCTTTTAGTTAGGCCACAGTGCTGAGTTTGTGGCTGCAGCCCTCAAATGAGGTTTTAATTCAGACCAAATTACGTTCCATTTTGGGCAGTAGCATAACAAGGCGGTAGCACCGGAAACGTTAGGATTTCATGCTGATCGGTTAAGAAATGGACCCTTTACTATCCAGCAGCAGGATTGGTATCTGCACCTGCATGCATTTTCATTAAATCAACCTCCTAGGCTGTAACATATGGCCAAATGCAAAGGTTACAAGAGTTGATGTTCTGAGGCGACAACTTTACAGCAAAAAGAACCGTATAGTCAACGTATTTGAAACGTGGAAGATGGCAATTAGGGTAGTCGTGTTGTTTTAAAAGCAAATAATCGGTGGTTTCTCACAATCAGAATTTGTTGTGTTTTGTGTTTGCTTTGTGAAGGATCTCGATGTGAAAGCTGGTGGCGGCTGTGTCATGACCATTGGGGAAATGCTGCGTTCCTTCCTTACGAAGCTCGAATGGTTTTCCACATTATTCCCAAGAATTCCTGTACCGGTCCAGAAGAACATAGATCAACAAATAAAAGCCAGACCTAGAAAAATCAAGAAGGATGGCAAAGAGGGAGCAGAAGAAGTAGACAGGCACGCAGAGCGTAGACGTTCAAGGTTATGCTTTAACTTTAAAAAATATTTGCTTAACAGATATGTTCTTACTCCTGTAATTTCACATAATCAAAATATCCTGTCCTACATCCTTACGACACTGCCTTCTAAAACAAGAGCAGTCTGGAGTGGTCGAATAGCTTCACGTTGCCTCAGTAATCCTTACATATATCCCTTTATGAAGATGATAGTATTTTGATACAGAAGATGAGCTTCTGCGGTTTTCATTGCGGTCGCAAAATTTAAGCTGGGAAATCTGCTGGCAAACATTCTCAATTTCCATTATCTGCGATGGAGAGATTCCAGGCATTTATAGCCCGTATTTTCTGTGTTAGGATCCTCGGCTCTCCCAGAGTTTTCAAATTGGGTATTGAGAGCAGTTCAGCATATAACAGTTGAAACCGTTATTAAGCTATCTTGAAAGTGCACTATTGCTTCGTTGGATAATTACTTACTCCAGTGTTCTTTTTATGAATCCAAACAATCAACAGGGTTAAAGATTCACCAGAAGAAGAAAAAGTAAAAAATCTGTCATCTATTTCTGTTCACCCTGCTACACATTATGCAAGATATAATGCAGTTATTTCTATCCATGTCAAAAGCCCAACAAATATTGGAGTCTTTATTTATTTATTTACAACATGTATATGCCGCCCTTCTCACCCCGAAGGGGACTCAGCGGCTTACAAGTAACCTGTAAATACAATATATTATTGCCATAGCACAATATTAATATATATTACATTGTACTATAACATTATACTGTAACATTATTAGTAATATTACATGTAATATAAAATATATAATTATAATATATTATTAGTAGTATTATATTGTATTACATTATAATATTACCAATATATGTATATACAATATATTATTAGCATAATACTAATACATAATTAATAATATTAGTATTATATAATATTGTTGCTGGGGAAGGGCTCTGATGCCGCAGGAGACAAGACAAGTCTTTATTAACGTTATTTATTTTTATTTATTTAACGATATTTATATGCCGCCCTTCTCAACCCCGAAGGGGACTCAGAGCAGCTCACAAGTAACCTGTAAATACAATATATTATTGCCATAGCACAATATTAATATATATTGTAATATTATTAGTAATATTACATGTAATATAAAATATATAATTATAATATCATATTATTAGTAGTAGTATTATATTGTATTACATTATAATATTATCAATATATATATATACAATATATTATATTGCATTATAACATACTATATTATTAGCATAATACTAATACATAATTAATATTAGTATTATATAATATTGTTGCTGGGGAAGGGCTCTGATGCCGCAGGAAATAAGACAAGTTATTATTAACATTATTTTTATTTATTTAACGATATTTATATGCTGCCCTTCTCAACCCCGAAGGGGACTCAGAGCAGCTCACAAGCAAAATGCAAATACAATGAACTATCATTATTGCCACACCACAACATCAATATTACATGTCACATTGTACTATAACAATATCACATTGAACTATTACAAATATATCGCAATATTATTATAAATATTGCTTGTAGCACAAAATATATAGTTATAGTATATTAGTAGTAGTAAAATATTGCATTACAGTACAACATTATCAATATATGTATACACATTTAAAAATTGACAAAAATAACACTATGTTATAAATGGCTGCAAAATAAGGAAAGGATAGATAATTCCTTGCTAGAATCCTTGTTACAAAAACTGAATTTCTTAAGCATTTGTTTTCATGTAGGTCTCCAAGGAGGTCCTTGAGTCCCAGGAGGTCACCTAGAAGATCAAGAAGCAGAAGTCGTCACCGAGAAGGCCGTGGATCATCCAGTTTTGATAGAGAATTGGAAAGAGAAAGAGAGCGGCAAAGGCTGGAACGTGAAGCCAAGGAGAGAGAGAGGGAAAGGCGTCAATCCCGAAGTTCTGATCGAACATTGGAGCGCCGTCGAAGCAGAAGCCGAGAGAGGCACAGGAGTCGAAGCCGTGACCGGAAAGGAGACCGAAGAGAGCGGGAAAGGGAGAGGGAGAAAGAAAATGAACGTAGTAGAAAGAAGGAGCGAGACTATGATAAAGACAGAGGCATTGAAAGGGAGAGAGAGCGATCCAGGGAGAGAGATCGCTCCAGAGAAAAATCAAAAGACAGAAAAAGCAAAAGTGAAGTAGATGAGAGGAGACACAAAGATGAAAAAGATGAAAGGAGACATAGAGAGGAGAAGCGAGATTCCAAAAAAGAGAGGCGGCACAGCAGGAGCCGAAGTAGGGACCGGAAGCATAGAAGTAGAAGTGTGAGTAGGAATGCTGGGAAGCACAGCAGGAGCAGGAGTAAAGAGAAATTGAGTAAACACAAGAGTGAAAGTAAAGAGAAATCCAATAAACGGAGTAGGAGCAGAAGCAGAGGAAGAACTGATAGTAGTGAAAAGTCCCGAAAGCGAGACCGTAGCCCCAGTAAAGAGAGGTCGCGCAAACGTAGCAAAAGCAAAGAACGTTCCCACAAACATGACCACAGTGATAAGGACCACTCAAACAAACACGATCGCCGGAGCCAAAGCACAGAACGAGAGAATCAAAAACAATCTAGAAACAAAGACGAGACTGTATGAATGTTCAGAAGTGGATCACATTGAATCCTATACATGTTTTGAAACCTTGCTTATTTTTTTCTTCTTCTTAACGTTAAGATTGTGCAGTAGTTGATGAGCACTCTTCAACCTCCCTTTAGGCTGCAGATTGTCATTTCCTATTTTGAGTAGGGAAGTGCCTTTGTAATCCCATTAAACTCATTGACTATTTCAGCCCATTTGTTGAGTTACATTCATGACACAAATCTGTTTGTGCATTTAAAAAAAAATATTGTTCAGATGTTTCTGAAATGTACAATCTATACATACGTCCTGAAACTGTTCCAATCCCTTTGGCATGATTTGCCATGTTGGTTCAATTTGTATACGGCAATAAAACTGCCACTAATTCTACTTTGTTTTATAGATGTGGAATTATGGTTTCTATCTGAATTAGCATGGCCGAGCTTTGCATAATAGTATGGCAGAAGCTTTCAAGGATGGGTTTTGAACATGTATTATATCTAAAATATATTTATGTGCATTCAACATCCACGAAGGTCGCGGTTCTAGGACTCGTGTGTCCCATTTGTACTTCTTGTCTTGGAAAGCATTCAGAATGCGGTTTTATTTGTGAAACTCGGTGAATAATACATTTAGATTAGCATTTCAAAGTAACACAGGGCCTATGGTTTTGTTTCTGGTGTCTTTGTCATAGCTGAGGTTGATGCTACCTCTTAAGGACACTGTTAAGACTGATACACATTTGTATCATATCTGTGTAGAGTTTCTGGTAAGGTTGTATTCTTCATGTAAACATTTTTTCAATAGGTTTTTTTTTTCTACATGCCACTGTTCTGTCGTCCTTAAAGCAACCCTATGATAACAAAGAAACAGTTAATTGAGTCAGGGAAACCAAATAAGGTCAATCAGCAAACTTCAGGTTCAAGCTTCAAAATATTTTCAAGCAAACCATTTCCATATTCTCCTTTTCTTTAAGGCATTATGGTTGTTGGTTTGGTTTTTTTTAAAAGAAGGACTTGAAATCACTGCTTGAGCTGAAGCATTTCTTTCCAGAAAGAAAGAAAAAAGGAGCTACACTGGTTATATGTGAGATAATGTCAAAATGCAGTGTTGAAAGAGAATTCATATCACAAACGTAGTATCTGTTTGGTAGACTTGTTCTAGTGACCTGTATAAGAAATATAAAATATCTGGAATAAAGACTGGATTAATTTATATGTGGCTATCCGGTTCATTGCCAGGAAAAAAAGTCATTTGTGGCTTGTTTATCATAAATAGAATTGCCAGTTCCAAGAGTAGGTTTCCTCTAGTATACACATTTGATAGGTCAACCTTCTGGTGGTGTTATAAAAGGCACATACTTGAGTAAACCTTTCCATACTGTTTAGTAAATACCATTTTTCAGTCCACTGATGTTCATCAAGTTATTGGATATGCAGCTAAGGCAAGGGCCAGGAACCTATGGCTCACGAGCCAGGTGTGGCTCTTTTGGTGATTACATCTGGCTCGCAGATTTCAGCTTTTCAGATAAGACCAATGCTGGAGCAGTCGCCAAACAATATGGGCAAGAAAGTGGTGTGTAAATAAAGCCCTACAACCCTCCCAGGCTCCGCGAGAAAGCAGAGAGGAACGGAGTTCACATGAGGCTGCTGCGGAGGACCAAAGCAATCAATCGCCGAATGGGGGTTGAAGGAACGCTCTAGGCCAGGGCTGTCCAATTGCCGGCCCTGCAGGTGTTTTGGACTCCAAATCCCAGAAATCCTAACAGCTGGTAAACTGGCTAGGATTTCTGGGAGTTGAAGTCCAAAACACCTGCAGGGCCGGCAGTTGGACAGCCCTGCTCTAGACCATTCGGCGATTGATTGCTTTGGTCCTCCGCAGCAGACTCATGTGAACTCCGTTCCTCTCTGCCTTCCCGCGCAGTCTGGGAGGGTTGTAGGGCTTTATTTACACATCGCTTTCTTGCCTATATTGTTTGGCGATTGCTCCAGCATTGGTCTTGATCTATGGATTCTTCGGTTGGACATACTGTACGCACCGTCATTCTGCGGGGGGAATCCTTTTCTCATAGTATGTACGTATATACTCACATTTAGTTGAATTCAGTCTTAAAATATATATTATATGGCTCTCACTGAAATACATTTCCAAATATTTTGCTTTCATGGCTCTCTGAGTCAAAAAGGTTCCCGACCCCTGAGCTAAGGAGAGTGAAAATAAGTTGCCCACCCTCCTCCAGGAAACATACGAAAGAGGTCAATCTTGGACATTTTGTGATGCCTGGTGTTTTTATTTACATTCAATGTTTTGGTCCCTTCACTATATTGAGACAAAAATTAGCTCACTTGGTGGAAAAGGTTAAAACGATTGTGGTTTTTATGCAGCAGGTTAAAAATTATCCTCATGTTCTATTGCTAAAGAACATTTTACTACTATAATATATGTAGATACTATAGATCAGACTGATACATGTTATAGGAGTCTATACAAACACATGGGTGTCATGGAAAAAACATAAAAGTGACTGTTTAATTTGCAAGGTAACAGGATCGCTGTATGTGTTTTAATCTGTACAATGTGATTGACTGGAAACAGCAAAAAAATTCATAGCTTGAGGAAGCAAAGTTGATATAGCGTCCAATGGAATTGAAAGGCAATACAAGAGCATTAAATACTTGTCCCGACAAAATGGTGGAAATATTAATACCGGTATATTCTTACCAGCTTGCTTCAGTCTGTTTTTTCAAGAAGTCCCTGGTGGTGATCTGCACCTCTCCTTCCTCTGTAAATCACTAAAGAATTATATGGGGGAGTTCAGTTCAACAATTTAAGGCTTTTATTCAGTAGTTTAGTGTGGTTCATTTTGATTCAATATGGATTAAATGAGCGTTCATAGTGCCTTTGCTTACAAAATAAAAAATTGACTCTTGGGTGAGCATCCTCATCCAAGATCTGTTGGGACTCGCTTGACTAAGGCCCCTTTCACACAGCTGAATAAAACCCCACATTTTTTTTTGCTTTGAACTGAAATATGTGGCAGTGTGGACTCAGATAACCCAGTTCAAAGCAAATATTGTGGAATTAGCTACCTTGATATTCTGTGTTATATGGCTGTATGGAAGGGCCCTAAGTGATGGAAACCAAGCTGAATATCCCACTTGTTTCTGCTGTTAATCTCTTTTCTGTCTATAAAATAGAAACCCAATATGATAATATAGTACATTAGGATGTTGAGCCCTTATTCAGTGTGGTTTGTTAAAAAGGACAATAGATGGCCTCCGCACCAGACCGAAAGATTCTGAATTAGTTTTATTACTTTTTGACACTTGAGTCATTTTTGGTTTTGTTTTTTTTAAATTTTAAATCTTTATTCACATAAAAACAGCAGTAACAAACATGAGACATGACAGTTGGGACTTTAAATCAATATTCTTTGTTTTTTAAATATATTCCATGTTTGGTAGAATCGAGTGTCGTAAGTTTATCCATCGTCATTTTTGGTTTTATTCCAGTTTAGGTTTATAATATGTAAACTTTATTTGTTTCCCTTCAGCTTTTCAAAATCTATCTGAAAGCTGCCATCACATTGTAGATAGCAAGCTTTACATCTTGGGGCTTGTTAAGATGTCTTGGAGTTTCAAGCTCCAGTCTACATAGTAAGCCTTAGGAAAAATAGATTACGAAACACAGTTATTTAATTTGTGTGCCTTTTAATAGTCTTTGTGTAAAATGGTAACAAGTAGGCCTGGGCAATCATGGTTCTAAATGGTTCTTACAAAACTAAAGTTCTGGTGGTGAACACTAGATGGCGCTGGTGCTTTGCTTCTACAGTGTTGCTCAAGTTCTGGTGGTGAACATTTCAGAACTCTTAACAACTTTCAAAATTTCATTATAAGTGGCAGTTCCTAATTGGTTCTGTCTTAAAAATCTCCAATAATGAAATAATAATGAAGATTTGAAAGTTTTGTTAGAGTTCTGAAATCTTCACCACCAGAAATTTAGCAACACTGTAGAAGCAAAGCACCAGCGCCACCTAGTGTTCACCACCAGAACTTTAGCAACACTGTAGAAGCAAAGCACCAGCGCCACCTAGTGTTCACCACCAGAACTTTAGCAACACTGTAGTGTTCACCAAGCACTTTAGCAGCGCCACCTAGTGTTCACCACCAGAACTTTAGTTTTGTAAGTACTTTAGAACCATGATTGCCCAGGCCTAGTAACAAGCACCTTGACAGTGATACACATATTTCTTTTACAAATAGTAATAAGGTCTCTTGATAGAATTAGAATTTTCTGATTATAAATGCTTAAGTGTTAGTTTAAAAGAGGCGCTATCTTAAAATAAATATGACTTACTTAAACACTTACCCAAGTTTACTTACCCATTCCTACTGAACTCCCAGAACAAGTCACTGGAAAATGAACGTGCAATGATGGATTGTTTAAGCTTTACTTTTAAAAGAGAACTTGATATTATTTATTCAGGAAATATTTATATAGAGAGATTAATATTTTTTAAAAATTAAGTAATGGTTCTGGATGGTTAGTTTTGAACACTAAAACCGGTCTTCAAATGCAAATTGCTAAAATTCAAAAGTGCTGGCTCAAAAATGTGAATTTAAAAATAGACGGACCTACAACCGTAGCAATTCTGTGATTAAAAATGTGTACTAGTTGTAACAAAATCAGAAACTATATTCATATATATCTTCATTATATGTTTAGCATTACTAGACAAGTGAAGATATTGACAAACCACCCAACCCACAAAATCACTATGCAGAGAAAGTTCATTTTCTCAGTCTCGAAGGTGCTACGGCAGTGGTTCTCAACCTTCCTAATGTCGTGACCCCTTAATACAGTTCCTCATGTCGTAGTGACCCCCATCGTATAATTATTTAATTGCTACTTCACAACTGTGATTTTGCGTAATGTAAATATCTGATATGCAGGATGTATTTTCATTCACTGGACCAAATTTGGCACATATATCCAATATGCCCAAATTTGAATACTAGTGGGATTGGAGGGAGAGATTGTCATTTGGGAGTTGTACTTGCTGGGATTTATAGTTCACCTACAATCAAAGAGCATTCTGAACCCCACCAATGGAGGAATTGAACCAAACTTGGGACACAGAATTCCCATGATCAACAGAAAATGCTGGAAGGGTTTGGCGGGCATTGACCTTAAGTTTTGGAGTTGTAGTTCACCTAAATCCAGAGTGCACTGTCAACTCAAAACAATGATGTATCTGGACTAAACTTGGCATGAATATCAATATGCCCAAACGTGAACACTGGTGGAGTTTGGGGTAAATAGACTTGACATTTGGGAGTTGTAGTTGCTGGGATTTATAGTTCACCTACAGTCAAAGAGCCTTTTGAACTTCACCAAAGATAGAATTGGGCCAAACTTCCCACACACACCCCATGATTGACAGAAAATGCTGTGTTTTGTGATGATCTTTGGCGACCCCTCTGACACCCCCTCGTGACCCCTCCAGGGGTCCCGACCCCCAGGTTGAGAAACACTGTGCTACGGGATCCCTTTGCATGCTGATACTCTTGAATCCCACTTGACTTGTGTTGTAGGAATCACTTGCCTGAGCAGTACAGTTGTTATTCTGAACTGCAGCCGTATAGTAAACATATTTTGCTGCTTTATTGAATTCATATTAATGAAAATGTCCACATACTTTTGCAGCATATCATAAACTAATAAATATTACAGAAGAGGCATTTGTGGGATTACAATTTATTTCTTTAATATGGCTCAAAGTGTAGTTTACTATGTAGCCATCACCAAAAAATAGTTCACATTGGCATGGGATTGGCATAAGATATAGCAAGTTTAAGACATTTTTGGTAACATTTGTATGATAATTCATTTTAAATGGCCTATAAAGTTGCTACGTCACTGTTTTCCACCCTACATTGCTTGGTTTCCCCCAGATTTGACATTTCCATCAGGTTCCCCATTTATTTGTGTATTTATTTTGAGCATTTGTACCCGCCTTTCTCCGGTTGTACCCAAGGCAGCTTCCAACATGGCCTTTACCTGAATATATCTTCTTAGAACAAAATCCAAGTCTTGATCCTTCATCCGTGACCGGTGACACCACAACTGTATAGACGTCTCCACAGGGTATCTCGGTGATATCGCAGTAGGTCAGGTCTGTGTTAGGCGTACAGGTGAAATTTCCTTTTGATCCATAAAGAGCAGTACTATAGTTTATTGAGCCTTCAGAGGTATGCCAATGTATTCGTATGCCATTGTTGCCCAGTCTGTATAGTTGTACCCCAGAAGGGCAGCAGGCACCTGAGTAAAAAAAAAAAAAAATCAGCTCCTGAACGTCCCAAGATTAGCTCTTCAAACAGACAGATAGGAAACTTAACCTTACCCCAGATACCAAGATGTATTAAATAGCCCCAAAACGGTTGTAAAACCTTATTCATGTATTTATCTACCCCATTCTTTTTACCGGGTTTGACAAAACAGTGTTGTTCAGCTGCCTCTAAGATCCTAGAGACCGTTAAATGCTCATGACTGGATTATTGTGTTCCTTCAAGTGGTTTCCAACTTGTAGCAACCCTATAATGGAATTTTCTTGGCAGAGTGTTGCCATCATCTTCCTCTGATGCCATGTGCGATTTGTAGGCCTGGTTAGGTTCGTCGGATGTCCTCGGAACTCAGAATGAATTCGTATTTAAATTAGTTTTGAAGTGTACTCAAAGAGATTTAAGTAACCCAGAAGTTTGTTTCCTATTTTGAAGCTCTTCCGCCATTTCTCGTAAGTTAGTCGGAAGGACGCGGCTTCTCTTTCCCTCCCGCCTGGGAGGGAAAGAAAGCCGCGTCCAAACCAGCAGTTTCACCCGCTTGGATGCAGCTTTCCTTCCCTCGAAGGCCGCGTCCAAACCAGGTTAAAACACCCAGTTTGGGGTGTATGCTGTCATGTTTAAAATGGGTTAAACATTTATTATTTATTTATTATTTATTTATTATTCGGGTTTCTATGCCGCCGACTCCCTGAGGCTCGCGGCGGCTCACAGGAACCGAAGGTACAACTACACACAAGCAATGCGATAAAACATCTAAGACAATTAAACAGTTAAAACAGCAAAATACAAAACCCCAGGTACATGACAGCATCCGCCATTAACGAAGCCATTGCGAAGTTCGAAAGTACTTACGTATGAATTTTGAAAAACGTCTGAAAACTTCGGATGTCTATCAGATACAAAGCGCCAGCGCCCCCTACACCCGAAGTGAGTTTTGAACCATTTTTTCCCCTGATCAACCAGCCCTAGTGATTTGCTCAGACACCCAGAAAATTTCCGAGCTGTGATTCAAACTATCGTCTGCCAGAGTCCTAGTCCCAACACTTAAAGAACATTGTATACGGAGGGCCACTCTTGCCCACCCCTACTGTCGTTGGTTGTGTGCCTTCAAGCTATGTCAGGCTTCATAGTGATTCTAAAATATATCTGATAATTTCCTTGGCCAGATTCGTTTATAGATAGTTTACGTTGGAGTAAATGTATGGCTTGATTTGGATCAACGAGTTCTCAACTGAAAATGCTCCACTTTTAGCTTGCCTTAAAAAACTAGGAGCCATAGATTAAACAGTACAATTTTTCAGATGTAATTTGTGGAATTCAACTTCTATTTATCAGCTCGTGAAACACAGATGTTTGGATCTAGAAAATGATTAAGGGAAATAATCCCATTGAATGTTCTCTCCTCGCCACTATCCAGATATTTTCCAGAGGAGCTTGAGCACTTGGAACCGTGTGAGATTGGGAAGTAGGGTATAGGCATTCATTTACTTCATTTTCTAGCCGTGCCTTGCCACGTGTTGCTGTGTCAAAAAGTAAATTTTTTTGAAGTAGAGGTACCTACCTATTCCTTGGCCCCTTTTTCTTTCCCTTTTTCTACTTTCTTCCTTCTCTACAGGGCCGGTTCGTCCATTAGGCGGACTACGCAGGCGCATAGGGCGATGTCACCTGGGAGGGGCGTCGCCACCTGTGAGGGGCGCTGTCACCACCCGCCCTGCCGTTGCGCTGGCCAGGCCTCCGCGGCCGGCTCCGTGGGCTGCGCCGGCCAGGCCTCTACAGCTGGCTCCGAGGCCTGCGCCGCCCCGCGCCGGCCCGGCCTTTATTAGGCGGCCGCGCCTCAAGATGCGAAAAAGCTCTGCAAGACACGCACTGACTCCAGAGCGCACCTCCCGCTTTGGAGCCAGTGCGCGTGCACACTTTGGCAAGATGCGCACTGGCCTCCAAAGCGGGAGGCGCACTCTTGAGTCAGTGCGCGTGCGCAGAGCTTTTTCGTGCATGCGCAAAAGCTCATACAGAAGCAACGGGGGGTGCAAAAAATTTTTTTGCGTGCCCCTGGGAACAGGTAGGTCCGCCCCTGCTTCTCTACCTCTTTCTTTCATTGCTTCCTTCACTCTTGTTCCTTCCTTATCTCCTTCCATCCCTCTTTTTCTCCTTCCCTTCTCTCCTTTCCCTCCATTTCCTTCATTCTTCCACTTTTTATTTCCTTTCCCCCTTCTTTCCTTCTTTACCTCCATTTTTTATTTCCTTTCTCCTTTCTTTTCTTCCTGCTTTTGGTACCTCCTTCCTTCCCTCCTTCGTTCTTTCCCTCCATCTCTCTTTTATTCCTTCACTCTTTTCCTCCCTGCCTTCTTCTGTCCTTCCTTCCCATCTACCATCTGCTATCCATCCTTGGAGGCCAAACAGAGAACAGAAGAGACAGAGCGGGAAATACTAAGTGTTTTTGGACTTCAATTCCTAGATTCCTTTCTCATTGTCCAAGGTAGCAGAGGCTTCTGTGAGTTGTAGTGAGTTGCTTGCCTCCCCAAGCCTCCATGCTCTCTGGGGCCAGGCTTTCTCCTTCCTACCCTCTTTCCTGTGTATGCGTGCGCACCCCACCCCGTGTCCCTGTACGCTTGCGCAGTGGATTTTGAGGATTTGTAGGTGATGTTTAGTTCTTTTTTAGTTTTTTTTATTTTTGGTCACACCTTGCTTTGTGACATGTTATGTTGCCCAATTTGGTGTGTTTTTGTTCAGTGGGTTTTTTTTTTTGTTTACTTCAGCCTAATTACGACAGTTATCTTTTTATATATATAGATTTCAGGTACTTTTACCCCACAAGCCTTTGGCAATTCCAAAGGCTTGTAGGGATATTGGGGGGTAAGCCGGTGGTGGGGAATTCTTGTTTTAGCTTGATTCTACTTAAGGGTATTAAAATCCAATATAATAAGCATAAATTACAATAAATGGAACACTTTGGAGAAATATAGTACGTTTACTTTTATTTTAAAGCTATTTTCCATGTACTTACTTGATGAAAATCCTCCATATGTACAATTGGTTATTAAACCTGTTTCACTAATTGCTTGGACAGACACGCTGTAGTTGGTTCCACATGTAATGCATCCCAGGAGGCAGTACTTCTGGAGCGTGTGGCACCTGGCAAATCCTGTGTGTGCTTCCAAAGTAGTTATGTGTGTGGTTGCACCAGTCCCAGAAGACCAGCTGATGTTTGTGACAGACTGTGTCACTTGGGTTACTGTAAGGTCAGCCGGGCAGCAGGGAGCTGAAAAGAAGAAAATATAAGTGTTTCTGTTTTGTTTTTCTGGCAAATATAGAGCTCTCCCTTCTTAATATATTTTAGCATGTTAGAAGAAATATTTGAACAATTGTTCAATGCCTAAAAGGCACATCAGACATTCATACATAGTTTTGCACAAAGTACAAATAATTATTGTAATTGCCATCCTCATTTTATCTCCTTAAATATGCTATGTCCTGTAGAGCAGTGTTTTTCAACCTTTTTTGAGCCACGGCACATTTTTTACATTTACAAAATCCTGGGGCACACCACCAACCAAAATGACACAAAATGACACTCTAACACAGTAATACATATAGTTAATATGTTTTTAAATGTATTTATACACTCAGTGTGAAACCTGGGCCTGTTTCGATGAACACAACATAGATATCCTGGCAGGAATGGCAGAAAGACACACACGAAGGTCTTGCTCAACAGCTGGGAGTTATAGTTCACCCGCAATCAAAGAGCATTCTGAACTCCACCAATGATGGAATGGAATCAAACTTCCCACACAGAACTACCATAACCAAAATACTATAAGAGTTTGGTGGGCATTGACCTTGAGTTTTGGAGTTGTAGTTCACCTATATCCAGAGAGCACTGTGGAGGGGAGGGAGGAAGATGTGGGGGTGAGTCTGCACAGTAGCGCCCGCACAGGTCACGTCTTCCCCCTCCCCACCTGAGCAAAGCGAGCAGAGCGAGGCTGGGAAGAAGGGAGCCCGAGTGGAGAAGAAAAAGTGTTCGGCAGGAGGGGGAAGAAAGGTATTGGAGGTTCCAATTTCCCACGGCACATCTGATAATCACTCACTGCACACTAGTGTGCCACGGCACACTGGTTGGGAAACATTGATGTAGATGACCATCTAAAACAGTGTTTCCCAACCTTTTTTGAGCTGTGGCACACGTTTAACATTTAAAAAATCCGGGGGCACACCACCAACCAAAATGACATGAAATGATACTGTAACACAGTAAAGAAAGGCTGGGGGTGGTGACCTGTTGGGAGTGCCGAAGCCGGGGAGGGGGAGGAGCCAGGCCACGCCATGCCCTACCCCCTCCCCCGGCTTCAGTTCTCCCATAACTTCGCCAGCCTTGAGGGGCAGTGCCAAGCCAGCATTGTGCTGCCTCTGCCACCGCTGGCTTGGCACTGCCCTCAAGGCTGGCGGCTGTGGGAGCGCTGAAGCTGGGGAGGGGGCGGAGCCAGGTCGCACCATGCCCTGAATCCCCCCCCGGCTTTCAGTTCTCCCACAGCTTTGAGAGGGCAGTGCCAAGCCAGCATTGTGCTAGCTCTGCCCACGCTGGCTGGGCACTGCCCCCCAAGGCTGGCGAAGCTGTGGGAGCGCTGAAGCTGGGGCAGGGGCGGAGCCAGGCCGCACCATGCCCTGAACCCTCCCCCGGCTTCAGTTCTCCCACAGCTTTGAGAGGGCAGTGCCAAGCCAGCATTGTGCTGCCTCTGCCACCACTGGCTTGGCACTGCCCCTCAAGGCTGGCGGCTGTGGGAGCGCTGAAGCTGGGGGAGGGGGTGGAGCCAGGCCGCACCATGCCCTGAACCCTCCCCCCGGCTTCAGTTCTCCCACAGCTTTGAGAGGGCAGTGCCAAGCCAGCATTGTGCTGCCTCTGCCACCGCTGGCTTGGCACTGCCCCCTCAAGGCTGGTGAAGCTGTGGGAGCGCTGAAGCTGGGGAGGGGGCGGAGCCAGGCCGCACCATGCCCTGAACCCTCCCCCCGGCTTCAGTTCTCCCACAGCTTTGAGAGGGCAGTGCCAAGCCAGCATTGTGCTGCCTCTGCCACCGCTGGCTTGGCACTGCCCCCTCAAGGCTGGTGAAGCTGTGGGAGCGCTGAAGCTGGGGGAGGGGGCGGAGCCAGGCCGCACCATGCCCTGAACCCTCCCCCCGGCTTCAGTTCTCCCACAGCTTTGAGAGGGCAGTGCCAAGCCAGCATTGTGCTGCATCTGCCACTGCTGGCTTGGCACTGCCCCCTCAAGGCTGGCAAAGCTGGGGGAGTGCTGAAGCCGGGGGGAAGGAGCGGAGCCAGGCTGCGTCATGCCTCTCCCCGCGCCCGGCTTCAGCTCTCCCACAGAGGAGGAGCATGAGCGGTGGACGGGCTTCAGTAGGCAGGGCTCCTCCGCGCGGCTTCAAAAAGCAAGGGGCGGGAGTCATGGCGGATTGGAGGCTGGTTGGGGAAACGGCTGAAGGAGGATATGTGAGCAAAGGTAATCCAGTACCAAAGACCAAAGAACCGGAGCCTTGGACAGGGCCGGACCTAGGTAATTTTAAATGGATGAGAACCCTGATATGGATATCTAGCCTTGAAAAAGACCACGAAACGGAAATACAGCAGCCCCGATTTGGCTTGGCTAACCTCCCGTCGGCTTGCTTTCTATCAGATTTCCGTTGTGGAGCCCGGATTTGCGGCTCCGGTTCTTTGGTCTTTGGTACTGGATTACCTTTGCTCACATATCCTCCTACTTGTGGATTATTGCATACGAACTTGGACATATTATACTTTGGGTCGCAGACCCTTTATTACTGAACATTATATCAGACATTGCGTCTTCCAGGCTGCGCCCCGGACACGGTAGAGTGATGGATATGTTCTAATGTGATTCATGTATACCTATACTGACTTATTGACTTATAATTAATATAGATATATTTTGTATGATATTGATTGTGCTGAACTCTTCTTTATTACTGCCTGTCTGGAAGGGCACATAGAGACATGTTCTCGCAAAGTATTTTTAGGTCCTCTAACATGATTCCCTGGTATATGCTCATGACAGAAATCATTAATTTTTGTAGGGTTCGTACTTAAATGTGTACCATACAGATACCCGGGAGGGAGGGGGGGTTACTATATTATTAAATGAGAGTGATACCTAAATCAGGGCTCTCCAACTGGCGGCCCGGGGGCCGTATACGGCCCCCCAGCCCCTTCCCTCCGGCCCCCTAAACTTTTTAATAAAAAATAAAAATTGAAAAATAAAATAAATAATATATTTTTTTAAAAAAACCCCTACTTCCGGGTTCGGAGCAAGTATCGCGAGAATACGCAATCCACACGGGATTTTGCTGTCGACACGAGATCATGCCGGCGTTGACAGCGAAATCCCGTGTGGATTGCGTATTCTTGCGATAGTCTTCGGCTACTCTACTACTGGATCGCGGAGGCCCACAGACGCGATTAGGACCTTCTTCGACTCAGTCGGTCGTCGCCTCTCTCGTCGTCCGGGTACTCCTGGATCCTGCGCATTTGGAAAAGGTAGGCGAAGCAGGGGGCTCCTCAGGGGCTCCTCATTCCCTCCCCCATCTCCCCACCTGTATTAAATATAAAATTAAATATATTTAAAGATGAAATAAGGGGAGATGGGATGCATTAAAATAAGGGGGGGAGGATGGAATTAAATATATTTAATACTAAATTAAAATAAGGGGAGAGGGGAGGATGGCATTAAATATATTTAATATTGAATTAAAATAAGGGGAGAGGGGAGGATGGCATTAAATATATTTAATATTGAATTAAAATAAGGAGAGAGGGGAGGATGGCATTAAATATATTTAATATTGAATTAAAATAAGGGGAGAGGGGAGGATGGAATTAAATATATTTAATATTGAATTAAAATAAGGAGAGAGGGGAGGATGGCATTAAATATATTTAATATTGAATTAAAATAAGGGAGAGGGGAGGATGGAATTAAATATATTTAATATTGAATTAAAATAAGGAGAGAGGGGAGGATGGCATTAAATATATTTAATATTGAATTAAAATAAGGGGAGAGGGGAGGATGGCATTAAATATATTTAATATTGAATTAAAATAAGGGGAGAGGGGAGGATGGCATTAAATATATTTAATATTGAATTAAAATAAGGGGAGAGGGGAGGATGGCATTAAATATATTTAATATTAAATAAATATAAGGGGAGAGGGGAGGATGGCATTAAATATATTTAATATTAAATTAAAATAAGGGGAGAGGGGAGGATGGCATTAAATATATTTAATATTGAATTAAAATAAGGGGAGAGGGGAGGATGGCATTAAATATATTTAATATTAAATTAAAATAAAGGGAGAGGGGAGGATGGAATTAAATATATTTAATATTAAATTAAAAATAAGGGAAGAGGGAGGATGGAATTAAATCTATTTAATATTAAATTAAAATAAGGGGAGAGGGAGGATGGAATTAAATATATTTAATATTAAATTAAAATAAGGGAGGATGGAATTCAATATATTTAATATTAAATTAAACTAAGGGAGGGGAGGATGGAATTAAATATATTCAATATTAAATTAAAAAAAGGGGGAGGGGGAGGATGGAATTAAATATATTTAATATTAAATTAAAATAAGGGGAGAGGGGGGATGGAATTAAATATATTTAATATTAAATTAAAATAAGGGGAGAGGGGAGGATGGAATTAAATATATTTAATATTAAATTAAAATAAGGGGGGGGAGGGGAGGATGGAATTAAATATATTTAATATTAAATTAAAATAAGGGGGGAATTAAATATATTCAATATTAAATTAAAATATGGGGGAGGGGGGATGGAATTAAATATATTTAATATTAAATTAAAATAAGGGGAGAGGGGGGATGGAATTAAATATATTCAATATTAAATTAAAATAAGGGGGGGTGAGGGGAGGATGGAATTAAATATATTTAATATTAAATTAAAATATGGGGAGGGGAGGATGGAATTAAATATATTTAATATTAAATTAAAATAAGGGGAGAGGGGAGGATAAATATATTTAATATTAAATAAAAATAAGGGGAGAGGGGGAGGATGGCATTAAATATATTTAATATTAAATTAAAATAGGGGAGAGGGAGGATGGCATTAAATATATTTTATATTAAATTAAAATAATGGGGGTGGGGTGGATGGCATTAAATATATTTAATATTAAATAAAAATAAGGGGAGAGGGGGAGGATGGCATTAAATATATTTAATATTAAATTAAAATAAGGGAGCGGGGAGGATGGCATTAAATATATTTAATATTAAATTAAAATAAGGGGAGAGGGGGGGGATGGCATTAAATATATTTAATATTAAATTAAAATAAGGGGAGAGGGGAGGATGGCATTAAATATATTTAATATTAAATTAAAATAAGGAGAGGGGAGGATGGCATTAAATATATTTAATATTAAATTAAAATAAGGGGGAGAGGGGAGGATGGCATTAAATATATTTAATATTAAATTAAAATAAGGGGAGAGGGGAGGATGGCATTAAATATATTTAATATTAAATTAAAATAAGGGGAGAGGGGGGATGGAATTAAATATATTTAATATTAAATTAAAATAAGGGGGAGGGGAGGATGGCATTAAATATATTTAATATTAAATTAAAATAAGGGGAGAGGAGGATGGAATTAAATATATTTAATATTAAATTAAAATAAGGGAGGGAGGATGAAATTAAATATATTTAATATTAAATTAAAATAAGGAGGGGGAGGATGGAATTAAATATATTTAATATTAAATAAAAATAAGGGAGAGGGGAGGATGGCATTAAATATATTTAATATTAAATAAAAATAAGGGGCGCGGGGGAGGATGAAATTAAATATATTTAATATTAAATAAAAATAAGGGGAGAGGGAGGATGGAATTAAATATATTTAATATTAAATAAAAATAAGGGGAGAGGGGAGGATGGCATTAAATATATTTAATATTAAAATAAAATAAGGGGAGAGGGGGGATGGAATTAAATATATTTAATATTAAATTAAAATAAGGGGAGAGGGGAGGATGGCATTAAATATATTTAATATTAAATTAAAATAAGGGGGAGGGGAGGATGGCATTAAATATATTTAATATTAAATTAAAATAAGGGGAGGGGAGGATGGCATTAAATATATTTAATATTAAATTAAAATAAGGGGAGAGGGGAGGATGGCATTAAATATATTTAATATTAAATTAAAATAAGGGGAGAGGGGAGGATGGCATTAAATATATTTAATATTAAATTAAAATAAGGGGAGAGGGGAGGATGGCATTAAATATATTTAATATTAAATTAAAATAAGGGGAGGGGAGGATGGCATTAAATATATTTAATACTAAATTAAAATAAGGGGAGGGGAGGATGGCATTAAATATATTTAATATTAAATTAAAATAAGGGGGAGGGGAGGATGGCATTAAATATATTTAATATTAAATTAAAATAAGGGGAGGGGAGGATGGAATTAAATATATTTAATATTAAATTAAAATAAGGGAAATGGGGAGGATGGAATTAAATCTATTTAATATTAAATTAAAATAAGGGGAGAGGGGAGGATGGAATTAAATATATTTAATATTAAATTAAAATAAGGGGAGAGGGGAGGATGGAATTAAATATATTTAATATTAAATTAAAATAAGGGGAGAGGGGAGGATGGCATTAAATATATTTAATATTGAATTAAAATAAGGGGAGAGGGGAGGATGGAATTAAATATATTTAATATTAAAGTATCCGAAGTACTTCCGAAGTTTTTGGGGGTTTTAAAAAAAATTGATTTGGTTATGTTTCTGAAAATCGGAATAGCTTCGAAAATGGTATCGGCGATTGCGCAATGCGCGGAAACCTGCAGAAGAGAAAGTCCAAACTTTGGGGGATTCACTTTCCCTCCGTTTTAGACTGACAAAACTAGGAGCCACAGTGGTACAACACATTGAACACATTTATAAACATTTTAAACGCAATGGGACAAAATATTTAAAACTTTATAAACCGTAAATAAATAATTCACATAAAAATAAAGCTAGAAGGCTGTGGCTACTGGCTCTGAACGCTGGTCAACAAATGGTCGACCAGGGATGAGGTCTGTCCGACCAGTTGCGATACCTCGAGGGGGAAGAATCCCCCGAGGAATGAGTGCTTGGTTGCTGTATGTATGCCAGCGGTCCTCCCCAAAACCTCCAACAACACCTCGAGGGGGGTAAGAATCCCCCCCTGGAATCCCCCCCCCCCTTGTCTGCCCTGCCTGCGAATCCCCTTGGGCACTGATGCCGTTCCTCAGCATTTCCTTCCCACCCAGCCTAACTTCCTAATAACATTGCCCTTCCTATGCGCCCCAAAAGCAAACCCTTCCAAACGCCTTACCTTCTCTCTCCCCACACTAGCCTTCCCTTTCCTAGCCTTTCTCTCCTTCCTTCTCTCTGCGCGCTGCGGACCCTGACTGGCTGCACATGGCACAGGCTCGCCTTTTAAAGGCTAATGTCCCCGCCCTTCTCTTGCTGGATGCCCTTGATTGGCTGATGGAAATCGGTGATTTCAAGGAAAGCAGAAATGACATACGAGCCCTACTCGAAGATGGCGACGGAGACTTTGAAATGGCGAATCCACTTCCGGTTTGACTAACTCTCGTAATCGATTCAAAAGTCGGAAGTACAGGAAAAACTTCCAAAATTCGGATACATCCGACGTTCGAAAACAGGCCTAATTTCCAACTCTATCCAGCCACACATAAGGAGGATGGGGCACCAATCCTCAGTACCTGAATCAGTCTATTTGTGGTAATGAACACCCTTTTGTTCATTACCATAAGCCGGTGATTTTCAACCTTTTTTGAGCCGCGGCACATCTTTTACATTTACAAAATCCTGCGGCACACCACCAACCAAAATGACACAAAATGACACTCTAACACAGTAATACGTATAGTTAATATGTTTTTAAATGTATTTATACACTCAGTGTGAAACCTGGGCCTGTTTCAATGAACACAACATAGATATCCTGGCAGGAATGGCAGAAAGACACACACGAAGGTCTTGCTCAACAGCTGCCAGTCTCTCTCTGTTTGGCATTTGCATTTTCCCTTCTCAAAAACTCCTCCATCACTGTCACTCGCTTGTCTTGCTGTGATCCCAAAATGCCACTGCCACTTGACCAAGCAGCTGCAACATTAACTCAACTTTGTTTACTTAGCCACGTCTGAGCGAATCCAAAATGGCGCGACCATAGCACTCTCGCGTCACTTCTTAGGTGACGCGAGAGTGCTATGGTTCCATTTCTTAAAGGGACAGATGCGCCTTATAATTTATATATGAATGAAGTTCGAAAATAATTTCCCACGGCACACCTGATGATCTCTCACGGGACACTATTGTTCCGCGGCACACTGGTTGAAAATCACTGCCATAAGCCACCTTTTAGATGCGGAGAAGAAGGTAGTTTCAGTTGTGACCATTTTTTTGGAATGCTTTCTCCCAAAACATTAATTTTACACTTATACCTATTTGGGATTAAGCAAAGACATTTTCCCAGACATTTCAAAAATTGATAATGTGAGACTTTAACAATCTTATGTGTATATATTATTATTTGTAAACACCCCCCCCCCCAAATAACTTCCTTACAGAATGGTATCTATTGCGAACTGCCTGTCTTAGAAGAAAGGTAGGGTAAAGAACAAATAAAAATAATATCTCTATATCTATTATAAAGCGGAATGTTTGTATGTATGTGGGTGGGTGGGTTTGTATGTATGTATGTGCCGGCGTTCTGATTGGCTGCCACTTTCACAGGCCACAGTGACCAGCAGTGATGGACCTGCACCAAACTTGGGACACATAACCCCCCTGACCCCCTTTACGACCTGGTGCGGTTTGGGGGACATGGACCATGCATTATGGGATTTGTAGTACATTCAAACACTGGTTCCCACAGACCACTGCGGCCACCTAAAAGGACCAAAACAGACCACACTTGGCACACACATCCCCCATTACCCACTCTACGTCCTGGTGCACTTTGAAGGAGGGCGGACCATGGATTATGGGACTTGAACTACCTCTACTCACTTCCCAAGTCCGCTGCGACCATCCAATTACCGATTGAGACCACACTTGGCACACATAACCCCCATGACTGCCTTCATGTCCTGGTGAGGTTCGGTGTGTGTGACAATGGACGATGAGATTTGTAGTACATTCACACCCCTTCGCTACCACAGACCACTGCGGCCCCCAACACACACCTATAAAAACCACACTTGGCACACCCAGTGACCCACTCTACATCCTACTGCAGTTTAGAGTAGGGCAGACCATTGATGATGGGACTTGAAGTACCTTCCCTCACTTTCCAAGACTGCTGCAAATTTAATCCAATGACTGATCAACACCAAACCTGCCACACAGAGCCCTCATGACCCACTCTACATCCTGGTGCAGTTTTGTGTGAGACAGACCATGGATGATGGGACTTGAAGTACCTTCACTCACTTCCTAAAAACAATGCAACCCTCATCCATTCGCTAATATATTTAATGCCATCCTCCCCTCTCCCCTTATTTTAATTTAATATTAAATATATTTAATTCCATTCTCCCCTCTCCCCTTATTTTAATTTAGTATTAAATATATTTAATTCCATTCTCCCCTCTCCCCTTATTTTAATTGAAAAGAAGAAAATTGAAAAGAAGAAAATATAAGTGTTTCTGTTTTGTTTTTCTGGCAAATATAGAGATCTCCCTTCTTAACATATTTTAGCATGTTAGAAGAAATATTTGAACAATTGTTCAATGCCTAAAAGGCACATCAGACATTCATACATAGTTTTGCACAAAGTACAAATAATTATTGTAATTGCCATCCTCGTTTTATCTCCTTAAATATGCTATGTCCTGTAGAGCAGTGTTTCTCAACCTTTTTTGAGCCACGGCACATTCTTTACATTTATAAAATCCCGGGGCACACCACCAACCAAAATGACACAAAATGACACTCTAACACAGTAATACATATGGTTAATGTGTTTTTAAATGTATTTATACACTCAGTATGAAACCTGGGCCTGTTCCGATGAACACAACATAGATATCCTGGCAGGAATGGCACAAAGACACACACGAAGGTCTTGCTCAACAGCTGGGAGTTATAGTTCACCCGCAATCAAAGAGCATTCTGAACTCCACCAATGATGGAATGGAATCAAACTTCCCACACAGAACTCCCATAACTAAAATACTATAAGAGTTTGGTGGGCATTGACCTTGAGTTTTGGAGTTGTAGTTCACCTATATCCAGAGAGCACTGTGGAGGGGAGGGAGGAAGATGTGGGGGTGAGTCTGCACAGTAGCGCCCGCACGGGTCACGTCTTCCTCCCCCCTCCCCACCTGATCAAAGGGAGCAGAGCGAGGCTGGGAAGAAGGGAGCCCGAGTGGAGAAGAAAAAGTGTTCGGCAGGAGGGGGAAGAAAGGTATTGGAGGTTCCAATTTCCCACGGCACGCCTGATAATCGCTCACTGCACACTAGTGTGCCACGGCACACTGGTTGGGAAACATTGATGTAGATGACCATCTAAAACAGTGTTTCCCAACCTTTTTTGAGCTGTGGCACACTTTTAACATTAAAAAAATCCGGGGGCACACCACCAACCAAAATGACATGAAATGATACTGTAACACAGTAAAGAACAGCTGGGGGTGGTGACCTGTTGGGAGTGCCGGGGAGGGGGAGGAGCCAGGCCACGCCATGCCCCACCCCTCCCTCAGCTTCAGTTCTCCCATAACTTCGCCAGCCTTGAGGGGGCAGTGCCAAGCCAGCATTGTGCTAGCTCTGCCACCGTTGGCTTGGCACTACCCCCTCAAGGCTGGCGAAGCTGTGGGAGCGCTGAAGCTGTGGGAGGGGGCGGAGCCAGGCTGCACCATGCCCTGAACCCTCCCCCCAGCTTCAGTTCTCCCACAGGTTCGCCAGCTTTGAGAGGGCAGTGCCAAGCCAGCAATGTGCTGCCGCTGCCACCGCGGGCTTGGCACTTTCCCCTCAAGGCTGGCGAAGCTGTGGGAGCGCTGAAGCTGGGGGGGGCGGAGCCAGGCCGCACCATGCCCTGAACCCTCCCCCCGGCTTCAGTTCTCCCACAGCTTTGCCAGCTTTGAGAGGGCAGTGCCAAGCCAGCATTGTGCTGCCTCTGCCACCGCTGGCTTGACACTTCCCCCCTGAAGGCTGGCAAAGCTGGGGGAGTGCTGAAGCCGGGGGGCAGGAACGGAGCCAGGCTGCGTCATGCCTCCCCTCCCCCCCCCCGGCTTCAGCTCTCCCACAGAGGAGGAGCATGAGCAGTGGACGGGCTTCAGTAGGCAGGGCTCCTCCGCGCGGCTTCAAAAAGCAAGGGGCGGGAGTCATGGCGGATTGGAGGCTGGTTGGGGAAACGGCCGAAGGAGGCGGCGCCCCGGTCCCTTCTTTTTCTTCGCCGCCTCCTGGCCCTTCCTCCTCTCCCAAGCAGCAGGAGTTTGGCAGGAGGAGGGGGGAAGGAAGGGGGGCAGAGAGCTTTTCTCGCGGCACACCTGATGATCGCTCACGGCACACTAGTGTGCCACGGCACACTGGTTGAGAAACACTGATCTAAAACACCAAGGGAGTGGTCAGTCTTGTAAAAATAGTAAAATGTGCTTATATTCAGCATTTGCAACCTGAGAGGAACATCAGATTTTAATTACAATTTTTAAATGAAGTTACAAATACGATGAGATGTCTATTGTATCCTATTCACTTGGCCTAGTCCAATATCCTAGTAGTTCAGTCTAACTGGATCAATCAACAAGCACTTTACCTGTCTTTTATACAAGTACATATATGCAATATTTGCCAAATGACCGTATAGATCAGTGTTTCTCAACCTGGGGGTCGGGACCCCCAGGGGGGTCGCGAGAGGGTTTCAGAGGGGTCGCCAAAGACCATCAGAAAACATGTATTTCTGATGGTCTGAGGAAGCCCTTTGGCAGAGAAGATTGAAGATCTCTCCGCCTGTCCTTCTCTTTCTTTTTGGAAACAGACTGTGAATTCTCCCACCTAAAGCCCTCCTCTGCTGTGATTGGCAGGCCTCCCAGCCAAGGGGAGGGCTGTTTCTGAGACTCCAAGCAGGGAGGGGAGAGCAGGCATGCTTGGCGCATGGCAGCATGATATGCATGTATGGGTGAGGGAGAGTGTGTGAGGTGGGATGGAGGCTCGCGCCAGCCAGTCCCTTCAAGGCATGAGGGTTCTGTGTACGAAGTTTGACCCAATTCTATCATTGGTGGGGTTCAAGGGGCTCTTTGATTGTAGATGAACTATAAATCCCAGCAACTACAACTCCCAAATGTCAAGATCTATTTTCCCCAAACTCCACCAGTGTTCACATTTGGGTATATTGAGGATTCATGTCAAGTGTGGTCCAGACCCATCATTGTTGAGTCTATAGTGCTCTCTGGATGTAGGTGAACTACAACTCCCAAACTCAAGGTCAATGCCCACCAAACCCTTCCAGTATTCGCTGTTGGTCATGGGAGTTTTGTGTTCCAAATTTGGTTCAATTCCATCGTTGGTGGAGTTCAGAATGCTCTTTGATTGTAGGTGAACTATAAATCCCAGCAACTACAACTTCCAAAAGACAAAATCACACACACACACACACAAAATCCAGTGATGAAGTAGCAATGAAAATAATGTTATGGTTAGGGGTCCCCACAACATGAGAAACTGTATTAAGGGGTCGCAGCGTTAGGAAGGTTGAGAAGCACTGGTATAGATTATTTTGGTATATTGGAAGAGGGATACACTAAAAGTTTCATATTCTAAAACAGTTCCTAGGAAAGACTGTTCGATGTTTTCTTTTTCATTGTTGATCTGATTTGACAGGATTTCCAATAGGCCAATGTTTTATCACGGAAAAAAACGGCTTCGAAAGTCGATTCGGATGTAACGGGTGCTGGTGCTTCGTATCCGAAGTACTTCCGAAGTTTTTGGGGTTTTAAAAAAAATTGATTTGGTTATGTTTCTGAAATTCGGAATAGCTTCGAAAATGGTATCAGCGATTGCGCAATGCGCAGAAACCTGCAGAAGAGAAAGTCCAAACTTTGGGGGATTCACTTTCCCTCCGTTTTAGACTGACAAAACTAGGAGCCACGGTGGTACAACACATTGAACACATTTATAAACATTTTAAACGCAATGGGACAAAATATTTAAAACTTTATAAACCGTAAATAAATAATTCACATTAAAATAAAGATAGAAGGCTGTGGCTACTGGCTCTGAACGCTGGTCAACGAATGGTTGACCAGTTGCAATACCTCGAGGGGGAAGAATCCCCCGAGGAATGAGTGCTTGGTTGCTGTATGTATGCCAGCGGTCCTCCCCGACAACCTCCGCCAACACCTCGAGGGGGTAAGAATCCCCTCCCCCTGGAATGTCCCCCTTGTCTGCCCTGCCTGCGAATCCCCCTGGGCACTGATGCCGTTCCTCAGCATTTCCTTCCCACCCAGCCTAACTTCCTAATAACATTGCCCTTCCTATGCGCCCCAAAAGCAAACCCTTCCAAACGCCTTGCCTTCTCTCTCCCCGCACTAGCCTTCCCTTGCCCAGCCTTTCTCTCCTTCCTTCTCTCTGCGCGCTGTGGACACCGACTGGCTGCACATGGCACGGGCTCGCCTTTTAAAGGCTAATGTCCCCGCCCTTCTCTTGCTGGATGCTTTTGATTGGCTGGTGGAAATCGGTGATTTCAAGGAAAGAGCAGAAATGACATACGAGCCCTACTTGAAGATGGCGACAGAGACTTTGAAATGGCGAATCCACTTCCAGTTTGACTAACTCTCGTAATCGATTCAATAGTACAGGAAAAACTTCCGAAATTCGGATACATCCGACGTTCGAAAACAGGCCTAATTTCCAACTCTATCCAGCCAACACATAAGGAGGATGGGGGCACCAATCCTCCAGTACCTGAATCAGTCTATTTATGGTAATGAACACCCTTTTGTTCATTACCATAAGACGGTGATTTTCAACCTTTTTTGAGCCGCGGCACATCTTTTACATTTACAAAATCCTGGGGCACACCACCAACCAAAATGACACAAAATGACACTCTAACACAGTAATACATATAGTTAATATGTTTTTAAAATGTATTTATACACTCAGTGTGAAACCTGGGCCTGTTTCAATGAACACAACATAGATATCCTGGCAGGAATGGCAGAAAGACGCACACGAAGGTCTTGCTCAACAGCTGCCAGTCTCTCTCTGTTCGGCATTTGGATTTTCCCTTCTCAAAAACCCCTCCATCACTGTCACTCGCTTGTCTTGCTGTGATCCCAAATTGCCACTGCCACTTGACGCGCAGCTGCAACATTAACTCAACTTTGTTTACTTAGCCACGTCTGAGCGAATCCAAAATGGCGCGACCATAGCACTCTCGCGTCACTTCTTAGGTGACGCGAGAGTGCTAGGGTTCCATTTCTTAAAGGGACAGATGCGCCTTATAGTTTATATATGAATGAAGTTCGAAAATAATTTCCCACGGCACACCTGATGATCTCTCACGGGACACTAGTGTTCCGCGGCACACTGGTTGAAAATCACTGCCATAAGCCACCTTTTAGATGCAGAGAAGAAGGAAGTTTCAGTTGTGACCATTTTTTTGGAATGCTTTCTCCCAAAACATGAATTTTACACTTATACCTATTTGGGATTAAGCAAAGACATTTTCCCAGACATTTCAAAAATTGATAACGTGAGACTTTAACAATCTTATGTGTATATATTATTATTTGTAAACACCCCCCCCCCCCCAAAATAACTTCCTTACAGAATGGTATCTATTGCGAACTGCCTGTCTTAGAAGAAAGGTAGGGTAAAGAACAAATAAAAATAATATCTCTATATCTATTCTAAAGCGGAATGTTTGTATGTTTGTGGGTGGGTGGGTTTGTTTGTATGTATGTATGTGCCGGCGTTCTGATTGGCTGCCACTTTCACAGGCCACAGCGACCAGCAGTGATGGACCTGCACCAAACTTGGGACACATAACCCCCCTGACCCCCTTTACGACCTGGTGCGGTTTGGGGGACATGGACCATGGATTATGGGATTTGTAGTACATTCAAACACTTTGGTTCCCACAGACCACTGCGGCCACCTAAAAGGACCAAAACAGACCACACTTGGCACACACATCCCCCATTACCCACTCTACGTCCTGGTGCTCTTTGAAGGAGGCGGACCATGGATTATGGGACTTGAACTACCTCTACTCACTTCCCAAGTCCGCTGCGACCATCCAATTACCGATTGAGACCACACTTGGCACACATAACCCCCATGACTGCCTTCATGTCCTGGTGAGGTTCGGGGGGGGGGGGGTGACAATGGACGATGAGATTTGTAGTACATTCACACCCCTTCGCTACCACAGACCACTGCGGCCCCCAACACACACCTATAAAAACCACACTTGGCACACCCAGTGACCCACTCTACATCCTACTGCAGTTTAGAGTAGGGCAGACCATTGATGATGGGACTTGAAGTACCTTCCCTCACTTTCCAAGACTGCTGCAAATTTAATCCAATGACTGATCAACACCAAACCTGCCACACAGAGCCCTCATGACCCACTCTACATCCTGGTGCAGTTTTGTGTGAGACAGACCATGGATGATGGGACTTGAAGTACCTTCACTCACTTCCTAAAAACAATGCAACCCTCATCCATTCGCCAATACAGACCACACTTGGCACACACAGCCCCCATGACCCAATCTACATCCTACTGCAATTTGGATGAGGGTTGACCACAGATGATGGGACTTGCAGTACCTTCAATAATTTCATGATACCACTGCAACTCCCAATAATGATCGATCAAGGCCAAACCTGGCACACAGAGCCTCCATGACCCACTCTACATCCTGCTGCACTTTGGAGGAGGGTACTCCATGGATAATGGGACTCGCAGTACCTTCACTAACTTCCTGAAACCACTACGAGCCACATACACTTAGATAAGGACCAACCTTGACACACAATGCCTTTCTCAAATGACCCGGGCACCGCCGGGTCCCCAAGCTAGTTGTAAATAGAATTAAAACAGCATGTTCGCCATTCTCTGGGGCTGGTACTCATGGTTTCATCCAACCACATTTGAAAAAAAGATTCTCGACATTTTCTTGGCCTTCCGAGCATGATTCCATGAGACACTCATTGGAAGTAAAGCATAGATTTGAACTGGAAGATCTAGGGCCCTTCCAGACCAGTCCAATATCCCAGAATATGATCTCGGGTTTTCTGCTTTAAACTGGATTATATGAGTCCGCACTGCCAGATAATCTGGGATAAACAGAAAACCTGGGATCAGATCCTGGGACATAGGGCCTGCTGGAAGGGTCTATACAAGAGTCAGGGTTAGACAACCAGTAATAAAGAAGAGTTCAGCACAATCAATATCATACAAAATATATCTATATTAATTATAAGTCAATAAGTCAGTATAGGTATACATGAATCACATTAGAACATATCCATCACTCTACTGTGCCCGGGCGCAGGGGTGGCCCCAGCGATTCCGCGACCTACGCGGCCGCGTAGAGCGCTATCGCCTGGGAGGGGCACCACCGGCTGGGAGGGGCGCTGCTGCGCCGACTCCGCACCCCCACCGCTGCCACACTGCCCTGCGCTGCCGTTCGCGCGTGCGCAGAAGCACCTACAGGCGCTATAGCGCCTGTAGACGCTTCTGCGCACGCGCGAACATTCAGCACGCGCGCACTCGCTCCCAAGCGCCTGCCGCTTTGGAGCCAGCGGCATGCGCCAAAACCTGCACTGCACGCATGCGCGCCAGCAGAAAGGTGCGCCGCGGAGGTGTGCCGCGGCCGATGGGGCCGCGGTGGTGGTGGCGGCGGGCGGTGTGGGCATGGCGGCGGGGCGTGGCGGCGGCGGTGAGTGACGCGGCGGCAGGGGGCCACAAAATTTCTTAGCGTACCCCCAAATTAGGTCGGGCCGCCCCTGCCGGGCGCAACCTGGAAGACGCAATGTCCGATACGCAATGTTCAGTAATAAAGGGTCTGCGACCCAAAGTATAATATGTCCAAGTTCGTATGCAATAATCCACAAGTAGGAGGATATGTGAGCAAAGGTAATCCAGTACCAAAGACCAAAGAACCGGAGCCTTGGACAGGGCCGGACCTAGGTAATTTTAAATGGACGAGAACCCTGATATGGATATCTAGCCTTGAAAAAGACCACGAAACAGAAATACAGCGGCCCCGATTTGGCTTGGATAACCTCCCGTCGGCTTGCTTTCTATCGGATTTCCGTTGTGGAGCCCGGATTTGCGGCTCCGGTTCTTTGGTCTTTGGTACTGGATTACCTTTGCTCACATATCCTCCTACTTGTGGATTATTGCATACGAACTTGGACATATTATACTTTGGGTCGCAGACCCTTTATTACTGAACATTGCGTATCAGACATTGTGTCTTCCAGGCTGCGCCCTGGACACGGTAGAGTGATGGATATGTTCTAATGTGATTCATGTATACCTATACTGACTTATTGACTTATAATTAATATAGATATATTTTGTATGATATTGATTGTGCTAAACTCTTCTTTATTACTGCCTGTCTGGAAGGGCACATAGAGACATGTTCTCAAAGTATTTTTAGGTCCTCTAACATGATTCCCTGGTATATGCTCATGACAGAAATCATTAATTTTTGTAGGGTTCGTACTTAAATGTGTACCATACAGATACCCGGGAGGGAGGGGGGTGTTACTATATTATTAAATGAGAGTGATACCTAAATCAGGGCTGCCCAACTGGCGGCCCGGGGGGGCGTATACGGCCCCCAGCCCCTTCCCTCCGGCCCCCTAAACTTTTAAATAAAAAATAAAAATTGAAAAATAAAATAAATAATAATTTTTTAAAAAAAAAACCTACTTCCGGGTTCGAGCAAGTATCGCGAGAATACGCAATCCACACGGGATTTTGCTGTCGACACGAGATCACGCCGGCGTTGACACCGAAATCCCGTGCGGATTGCGTATTCTCGCGATACTCTTCGGCTACTCTACTACTGGATCGCTGAGGCCCACAGACGCAATTAGGACCTTCTTCGACTCAGTCGGTCGTCGCCTCTCTCGTCGTCCGGGTACTCCTGGATCCTGCGCGTTTGGAAAAGGTAGGCCGAAGCAGGGGGCTCCTCAGGGGGCTCCTCATTCCCTCCCCCCATCTCCCCTCATCTATTGAATATAAAATTAAATATATTTAAAGATGAAATAAGGGGAGATGGGATACATTAAGGGGGATGGGGAGGATAGAATTAAATATATTTAATATTAAATTAAAATAAGGGGAGAGGGGAGGATGGAATTAAATATATTTAATATTAAATTAAAATAAGGGGAGAGGGGAGGATGGAATTAAATATATTTAATATTAAATTAAAATAAGGGGAGAGGGGAGGATGGAATTAAATATATTTAATATTAAATTAAAATAAGGGGGGAGGGGAGGATGTGTTGAAATATGTAGGAAGCTGGGAATGATGGAAATAAAATTCCCAACTCCACCTTAAAAGGAAAAACACAGCGGCAAGCAGAAGAACTTAGGACACTTGAAGTTTCTTGTTGCAAAGGTTGACTTCAGTTCTTTAATGTTGTAGAATTCATAAAGTATAGTCCAGTCAGCAAATATATCCACTACAAGATAAATTCTCTTGCATGGCAGTGCAAAAACACAAACATAGATACAGGAGGTTTTGTTTGCTCACGCTCCGAGACTCACAGATCCTTCTGCTACAGTAGCTTGCATCCATGAAGTGGTTCTCCAGAGAAAAACAAAACTACCACAAAACAGTAACAGGATAAACAGAGTCTTCAGTTTTCTTTGTCATTAGCCTTGGCAAAGATATCAGCGTGTCTTTACAAACAAACTCTTCTCCTCCTTATCAGCCAAACGCTCGGCCAGACTTTCTTCTTCTTCTTCAATCCCCCCCACACATTTAGCACAGCAGAGAGATTTTATAGCAACCAGGAAACCACTCCCCAAACACAGCTCAGCACACAGCTCAGCACACAGCTGATTAATTGATTACTCCACAGTGGAAATCTACTCAGATACTACAACAGGTATAAACTGTTCACTTAACTCTTTATTTCCAACAGGATGGAATTAAATATATTAAATACTAAACAAAAATAAGGGGGGAGGGGAGGATGGAATTAAATATATTTAATATTAAATTAAAATAAGGGGAAATGGGAGGATGGAATTAAATATATTTAATATTAAATTAATATAAGGGGAGATGGGAGGATGGCATTAAATATATTTAATATTAAATTAAAATAAGGGGAGAGGGGAGGATGGCATTAAATATATTTAATATTAAATTAAAATAAGGGGAGAGGGGAGGATGGAATTAAATATATTTAATATTAAATTAAAATAAGGGGAGAGAGGAGGATGGCATTAAATATATTTAATATTAAATTAATATAAGGGGAGATGGGAGGATGGCATTAAATATATTTAATATTAAATTAATATAAGGGGAGAGGGGAGGATGGAATTAAATATATTTAATATTAAATTAAAATAAGGGGAGATGGGAGGATGGCATTAAATATATTTAATATTAAATTAAAATAAGGGGAGAGGGGTTGATGGAATTAAATATATTTAATATTAAATAAAAATAAGGGGAGATGGGAGGATGGAATTAAATATATTTAATATTAAATTAAAATAAGGAGAGGGGAGGATGGAATTAAATATATTTAATATTAAAATTAAAATAAGGGGAGAGGAGGATGGAATTAAATATATTTAATATTAAATTAAAATAAGGGGAGAGGGAAGATGGAATTAAATATATTTAATATTAAATTAAAATAAGGGGAGAGGGGAGGATGGAATTAAATATATTTATTATTAAATTCAAATAAGGGGAGGGAGGATGGAATTAAATATATTTAATATTAAATTAAAATAAGGGGAGGGGAGGATGGAATTAAATATATTTAATATTAAATTAAAATAAGGGGGAGGGAGGATGGAATTAAATATATTTAATATTAAATTAAAATAGGGGAGAGGGAGGATGGCATTAAATATATTTAATATTAAATTAAAATAAGGGGAGAGGGAGGATGGAATTAAATATATTTAATATTAAATTAAAATAAGGGGAGAGGGAGGATGGAATTAAATATATTTAATATTAAATTAAAAATAAGGGAGAGGGAGGATGGAATTAAATATATTTAATATTAAATTAAAATAAGGGAGAGGGGAGGATCTAATTAAATATATATAATATTAAATAAAAAAAAGGGGAGGGGAGGATGGAATTAAATATATATAATATTAAATTAAAATAAGGGGGAGGAGGAGGATGGCATTAAATATATTTAATATTAAATTAAAATAAGGGGAGGGGAGGATGGCATTAAATATATTTAATATTAAATTAAAATAAGGGGGAGGGAGGAGGATGGCATTAAATATATTTAATATTAAATTAAAATAAGGGGAGGGGAGGATGGAATTAAATATATTTAATATTAAATTAAAATAAGGGGAGAGGGAGGATGGCATTAAATATATTTAATATTAAATTAAAATAAGGGGAGAGGGGAGGATGGAATTAAATATATTCAATATTAAATTAAAATAAGGGATGGGGAGGATGGAATTAAATATATTTAATATTAAATTAAAATCTGGGGTGAGGCGAGGATGGAATTAAATATATTTAATATTAAATTAAAATATGGGAGTGGGGAGGATGGAATTAAATATATTTAATATTAAATTAAAATAAGGGGGAGGGGAGGATGGAATTAAATATATTTAATATTAAATTAAAATAAGGGGAGAGGGGAGGATGGAATTAAATATATTTAATATTAAATTAAAATAGGGGGAGGGGAGGATGGAATTAAATATATTTAATATTAAATTAAAATAAGGGAGAGGGGAGGATGGAATTAAATATATTTAATATTAAATTAAAATAAGGGGAGAGGGAGGATGGAATTAAATATATTTAATATTAAATTAAAATAAGGGGAGGAGGATGGCATTAAATATATTTAATATTAAATTAAAATAAGGGAAGGGAGGATGGAATTAAATATATTTAATATTAAATTAAAATAAGGAGAGGGGAGGATGGAATTAAATATATTTAATATTAAAGTAAAATAAGGGGAGAGGGAGGATGGAATTAAATATATTTAATATTAAATTAAAATAAGGGGGAGGGGAGGATGGAATTAAAATATTTAATATTAAATTAAAAATTAAAATGGAATTAAATATATTTAATATTAAATTAAAATAAGGGGAGGGAGGATGGAATTAAATATATTTAATATTAAATTAAAATAAGGGGAGAGGGAGGATGGAATTAAATATATTTAATATTAAATTAAAAAATAAGGGAGAGGGAGGATGGCATTAAATATATTTAATATTAAATTAAAATAGGGGAGAGGGAGGATGGCATTAAATATATTTAATATTAAATAAAAATAAGGGGGGGAGGGGAGGATGGCATTAAATATATTTAATATTAAATAAAAATAAGGGGAGTGGGGAGGATGGCATTAAATATATTTAATATTAAATAAAAATAAGGGGAGAGGGGAGGATGGCATTAAATATATTTTAAAATAAGGGGAGAGGGGAGGATGGCATTAAATATATTTAATATTAAATTAAAATAAGGGGAGAGGGGAGGATGGAATTAAATATATTTAATATTAAATTAAAATTAGTGGAGAGGGGAGGATGGCATTAAATATATTTAATATTAAATTAAAATAAGGGGAGAGGGGAGGATGGAATTAAATATATTTAATATTAAATTAAAATAAGGGGAGAGGGGAGGATGGAATTAAATATATTTAATATTAAATTAAAATAAGGGGGAGGGAGGATGGCATTAAATATATTTAATATTAAATTAAAATAAGGGAGAGGGGAGGATGGAATTAAATATATTTAATATTAAATTAAAATAAGGGGAGAGGGGAGGATGGCATTAAATATATTTAATATTAAATTAAAATAAGGGAGAGGGAGGATGGCATTAAATATATTTAATATTAAATTAAAATAAGGGAGAGGGAGGATGGAATTAATATATTTAATATTAAATTAAAATAAGGGAGAGGGAGGATGGAATTAAATATATTTAATATTAAATTAAAATAAATTAAAATAAGGGGAGAGGGGGGATGGAATTAAATATATTTAATATTAAATTAAAATAAGGGGAGAGGGGAGGATGGAATTAAATATATATAATATTAAATTAAAATAAGGGAGAGGGGAGGATGGCATTAAATATATTTAATATTAAATTAAAATAAGGGGGAGGGGAGGATGGAATTAAATATATATAATATTAAATTAAAATAAGGGAGAGGGGAGGATGGCATTAAATATATTTAATTATTAATATTAATTAATATAGGGGGAGGGGAGGATGGAATTAAATATATTTAATATTAAATTAAAATAAGGGGGAGGGGAGGATGGAATTAAATATATTTAATATTAAATTAAAATAAGGGGGGGGGGAGGATGGAATTAAATATATTTAATATTAAATTAAAATAATGTAATATCTTATCCCTGCATTTAATGTTAGTAAAAGATTATATTCGACTGTATGGATGCCCTTTTGAATGCCCACCCTGCATTTCATCTCAGTAAAAGATTATATTTGACTGTATGCATGCAGGGGCGGGGGGCGGAGCCGGGGGCGGGGGCAGGGCAGACCCTACGGTCCCCCAGGTCATCAGTGACTGGAATTCAGGCCCCTGGGCCGGTAGAAGTTGGACAGCCCTGACCTAAATGATGAACAGCATCTCTTAATTGCAACTTACCAGTTTCTAAGGGGACGCTGTAACTCGGCAAGCTCTGCCCTGCTTCTGTCCTTGCCACAACACTGACAGAGAATGAAGACCCACAGGGGAGATTATGGATAGTACATGAACTTCCAGAGCTCTCACAGTGCCATTTTCCTGCTGCTCCTTTGGCAGTGACTGTATATGCCGCTTCGTCATTATTGGCATGCCAGGATACACGAATGACCGAAACGGCATCCTTAGAGACACTTAGGATTTCTGGACGACATGGAGCTGAAATAAATAAGACATATTTCAATGGTACTCTTAGTTTTGATGTCTTTATTGTGTTAATAGACCTGTTATGACATTCTGTGTCTTGAGATCTTTCCCTGTCAATAGTCTCCATTCTACAAATGTTACCGAAGACTACTAGAATCATTAAAAATAAAACCCAACATACTTTATACCAGTGTTTTTCCACCTTTTTTGAGCCGCGGCACACTTTTTCCATTTGCAAAATCCTGGGGCACACCACCAACCAAAATGACACAAAATGACACTCTAACACAGTAATACATATAGTTAATATGTTTTTAAATGTATTTATACACTCAGTGTGAAACCTGGGCCTGTTTCGATGAACACAACATAGATATCCTGGCAGGAATGGCAGAAAGACACACACAAAGGTCTTGCTCAACAGCTGGGAGTTATAGTTCACCCGCAATCAAAGAGCATTCTGAACTCCACCAATGATGGAATGGAATCAAACTTCCCACACAGAACTCCCATAACCAAAATACTATAAGAGTTTGGTGGGCATTGACCTTGGGTTTTGGAGTTGTAGTTCACCTATATCCAGAGAGCACTGTGGACTCAAACAATGTTGGATCAGGACCAAACTTGGCATGAATACTCAATATGCCCAAATGTGAACACAGATGGAGTTTGGGGGGAAATAGACCTTGACATTTGGGAGTTACTGTTTCTGGGATTTATAGTTAACACACAATCAAAGAGCATCCTGAACTCTTGCAACAATGGAATTGAACCAAACTTGGCATATTGAACTCTCATTACCGACAGAAAGTACTGAAAGGGTTTGCTTGGGAATTGACCTTGAGTTTGGAAGTTGTAGTTCATCTACACCCAGAGAGCACTCTGGACTCAAACAATGTTATGTTATGTTGTTTGTTTTCTATCCAGAATCACAATGTTGGAAGGAGGCTCACCACTTTAAGGTCCCTAAAACAGGCTTGGGAAAACTTCGGCCCTCTGGGTGCTTTGGACTCCAACTCCCACCATTCCTAACAGCCTGAGGCCCTTTCCTGCTTTAATGGCTTGGGGGGGGGGAGGAAAAGGGCCGGAGGCTGCTAGGAATGGTGGGAGTTGGAGTCCAAAACACCTGGAAGGTCCAAGTTTGCCCATGCCAGCTTTCGACAGAGACCTCTTCCTTCCCCTTCCCCTTCGCGCCCTCTTTTTCCCCCTCCTGCTGAACACTTACTTTTTCTTCTACACTGCCGCTTCTGCCGCCATTTTGATCCAAGGGGACAGCGTGAGCGTGTTCAGGAGGGGAGGGGGGAGGGAGGAAGACGTGACCCTGCGCTACTGCGCAGACTCGCCCCAGAGCAAAGCGAGCTCCATGGTATTTAAATTTAGGGTTGCCACTTTTTGATATCAGAAATACGGGACATTTGCCTAAAAATACGGGATATTTCACAAAAATAAGGGACACTTTGTAAAAACTTGCCTAGTTCCCAACAAACCTCACATCCTCTGAGGATGCCTGCCATAGATGTGGGCGAAACCTCAGGAGAGAATGCTTCTGGAACATAGCCATATAGCCTGGAAAAGTCACAGCAACCCAGTGATTCTGGCAACGGAAGCCTTGGGCAACACCTACAACGGCAGATGTCCAGGGCGCGCACTTCCTTGGCCCTGGCCCTTGACGAACCACGTGGCCCCACCCCCTTTTTGCGTGTCAACAAGAGCGTGCGCCTGGCTCCAGGAAGGCAGAAGGATTGGTTGCCACTGTGGGATTATTTGCATAACACCTCTGATTGGTCAGCATCACCAACATTCCGACAGGGGGGGTGGTGAGGAAAAGTCCTGTGGCAGTCAGGCATGGTGGGAGTTAAGGCCAAAACACTTTGTGACCCCAAATAATGAGAGAACAAGACCAAACTTGGCACACAGAACCCCCAAGATCTACTTTACGTCCTGGTGCAGTTTGAAGGTGGATGGACTATGGATGACGGGATTTGCAGTACTTAAACTCACTTCCTTACAGCACTGTGGTCCACACCAATGACGGATCAGAACCAAACTTGCCACACAAATCCCCCATGACCCACTTTACATCCTAGTGCAGTTTAGAGCAGGATGGGCCACAAATAATGGGATTTACAGTACCTTCACCCGATTCACTTCCCACAGACCACTGTAGCCCGTACAAATCCCAGACGAGGCCCAAACTTGCCACACAGAGTACTCATGACCCAATCTACATCCTGCTGCAGTTCTAAGGGGGGGGGGGTGCACCATGGATGATGGGTCTTGCAGTACCTTCACTCACTTACTGAAACCACTGCGACCCTCATCCAATGACCAATGCAGATCAAACTTGGCACACAGAGCCCCCTTGACCCACTCTACATCCTGGTGCAGTTTGGAGGAGGATGGATCATGGATGATGGGATTTTAAGTACCTCCACTCACTTCCCAAGACTGCTGCGTCCCTCAGCCTATAACTCAGTGTTTCTCAACTAGTGTGCCACGGCACACTAGTGTGCCGTGAGCGATCATCAGGTGTGCCGCGAGAAAAGCTCTCTGCCCCCCGTCCTTCCCCCCTCCTCCTGCCAAACTCCTGCTGCTTGGGAGAGGAGGAAGGGCCAGGTGGCGGCAAAGAAAAAGAAGGGACCAGGGCGCCGCCTCCTTCGGCCGTTTCCCCAACCAGCCTCCAATCCGCCATGACTCCCGCCCCTTGCTTTTTGAAGCCGCGCGGAGGAGCCCTGCCTACTGAAGCCTGTCCACCGCTCATGCTCCTCCTCTGTGGGAGAGCTGAAGCCGGGGGGGGAGGGGAGGGGAGGCATGACGCAGCCTGGCTCCGCTCCTTCCCCCCGGCTTCAGCACTCCCCCAGCTTTGCCAGCCTTCAGGGGGCAGTGCCAAGCCAGCGGTGGCAGAGGCAGCACAATGCTGGCTTGGCACTGCCCTCTCAAAGCTGGCAAAGCTGTGGGAGAACTGAAGCCGGGGGGAGGGTTAAGGGCATGGTGCGGCCTGGCTCCGCCCCTCCCCCAGCTTCAGCGCTCCCACAGCTTCGCCAGCCTTGAGGGGGCAGTGCCAAGCCAGCGGTGGCAGAGGCAGCACAATGCTGGCTTGGCACTGCCCCCTCTAGGCTGGCGAAGTTCTGGGAGAACTGAAGCCGGGGGGGAGGGGTGGGGCATGGCGTGGCCTGGCTCCTCCCCCCCCGGCTTCGGCACTCCCAACAGGTCACCACCCCTAGCCGTTCTTTACTGTGTTACAGTATCATTTCATGTCATTTTGGATGGTGGTGTGCCCCCGGTTTTTTTTAATGTTAAAAGTGTGCCACAGCTCAAAAAAGGTTGGGAAACACTGCTATAACTGATCAAGACAAAATTTGGCACACAGAACCTCCACAACCCACTCTACATCCTGGTGCAATTTGGAGGAGGATGGACCATGGATTATGGAACTTGAAGTACCTTCACTCACTTCCTGAGACCACTCCGAGCCAAATAAACAACTGATAAGGACCAACCTTGGTAAGCAATGCCTTTCTCAAATAACCCGGGCAGGGCTGGGTCCCCAAGCTAGTACAATAATAAAATCACAAATAAAAACATATCAAAGTTAAAAACAATACATAATTCAAGGGAGAAAGAGAGGCGGACAGTCCGGTGGGTGCAGGTAACAGTGGAGACACTGTGTTTGGAGGGAATTTAAAGGCATACACACATATATACATACATATGTGTATGTATACAGATACATACATATATGCCTGTCCTGACCTGTCCTGTCAATATGGGACAGGAGCTGAAAATACGGGACATGAAATTCAGAGCAAAAATATGGGACATCCCTTATAATATGGGACAGGTGGCAAATTACAAATAGGAATGCATAGACTGGGCATATGAGTCTGAGGAACCCATGGGTATTATTTCAATTATTTATTAAGTATGCTGCTCTTTTTATTTATTTCCTACATGTTTTATATTCCTGAGACATGCAAGCAATGAAACCAAAATGAACTAGAGTCCAACAGTGATCATCTCTGAAAAAAATCCTTTCATGGGAAGAGCAAATAATTCCTACACCCCTAAGTGCCCTCAACGTTTGGAGGTCTTGTAAATATTTGGGTTTTGAAAAGAGCTGTGGGAGAAAAGAGCAGAGAAAGTCCTCTGTTCAGGCCCGGATTACCCATAAGGCCACCCTAGGCCATGGCCTAGGGGCGCAAGCCAAGGGGGGCGCAATTCAAACAGACCCAAAAAATGCGGAAACAAAACCGCAACGCAACTCTCTCTCTCTCTCGGGGGAGGGTGGGGGGAGCGCTGCGTAGGGGCAGGGAAGGAAGGAATGGTGCGCCCCCTCGACATCGCCCCCGTCCCCTTGTCAAGGAAGGAGGGTGCGAGGAGGAGGCGGCGGAGGGAAGCCCCGCCCCCCCGGGGCCGCTGCTGGGCATGCGCAGCACCCAGGAACATGGCGGAGGAGGCAGAGTCAAGGAAGGAGGGCGCACCGCGAGGGACCAGGGGCTTCCCTTCCTCCCTCCTCGCGCCTTCCTTCCTTGACTCAAGGAAGGAGGGCACGCAGCGCCACAAGGACGAGGAGGAGATGGGGGTGTGGTAGAGGTTGGTTTGGGGGCGTAATTCCAAAGTGTGGCCTAGGGCGCCAAAAGGGGTTAATCCGGGCCTGCCTTTGTTAGTAGAAGTTTACTTAGCACAATGCAGGTGTGGAACTTGCGGTCACCCTTACATTTAAAGCAATGCAAGAAATGTACATAAAAGGAACACAAGCTCTGGCAAACTAAATGCAAAGCAACCGTCAGGAAAGCCAAGAGAGATTTTGAGGCACATATAGCTAAGAATATTTTAAAAAATAGCAAAAACTTATTTAAGTACATCAGAAGCAGAAACCCAACTAGAAAAGCAGTTGGGCCACTTGACGAAAATGGTAAGAAAGGGACAATAAGTGAAGACAAGGAGATTGCTGAGCGGCTAAATGACTTCTTTGCCTCCGTTTTCACACAGGAGGACAGACAACATATGCCTGCAGCTGAGTCAGTTTTTCAGGGAGGGAATTAAAAGAATTAAACCAGATAGAGATAAACAAGGAAGATGTTCTCACATGCCTTACTAAACTAAATGTCAACAAATCACCAGGGCCAGATGGCATCCACCCCAGAGTTCTTCAGGAACTCAAGTGTGAAATTGCTGAACTTCTAGCCAAAATATATAACCTTTCTCTAAGATCAGGCACTGTACCCGAGGACTGGAGGGAGGCAAATGTAACTCCGATCTTCAAGAAAGGATCCAGGGTGATCCAGGAAATTATAGGCCAGTTAGTCTAACCTCAGTTCAAGGCAAAGTGATGGAAACCATTATTAAAGAAAAAATTACTAAGCACATAGAAGAACAGGCATTGCTGAAGGAAAATCAACATGGTTTCTGCAAAGGCAAATCATGTCTTACTAACTTGTTAGAATTCTTTGAGGGTGTAAATAAACACATAGATAAAGGGGACCCAGTCGATATTGTTTACCTTGACTTTCAAAAGGCTTTTGACAAAGTCCCTCACCAAAGGCTCCTAAATAAGCTCTTCAGCCATGGAATCAGGGGACAGGTCTTGTCCTGGATTGGAACCTGGCTAAACTGTAGGAAACAAAGGGTGGTAATAAACGGACATTTCTCTGGGTGGAAAGAGGTGAGAAGTGGCGTACCCCAAGGTTCAGTTTTAGGACCGTTACTTTTTAATTTATTCATAAATGATCTGGATGTAGGAGTAAATTGTGAGGTAGCAAAGTTTGCAGATGACACTAAATTGTTCAGGGTAGTTAAAAATGAAACTGACTGTAAAGAGCTCCAGAAAGATCTCTCGAAATTGAGTGAATGGGCAACAAAGTGGCAAATGCAGTTTAACCTAAACAAGTGTAAAGTCATGCACATCGGGGCAAAGAACCCCAACTACACCTACCAATTGATGGGGTCAAAGCTTTCTGAGACAAACCAGGAAAGGGATCTTGGGGTTTTGGTGGACAGCTCAATGAAGATGTCAACCCAGTGCGCAGCAGCAGTAAAAAAAGCAAATTCTATGCTTGGCATGATCAGGAAGGGAATCGAAAATAGGTCGGCAAATGTTGTATTGCCTCTCTACAAATCTATGGTGAGGCCACATCTGGAGTACTGTGTACAATTCTGGTCACCGCACCTCAAGAAGGATATAACGGAACTGGAAAAGGTACAGAAAAGGGCAACAAGAATGATCCAAGGGATGGAGCAGCTCCCTTACGAAATCAGGTTGCAACGCCTTGGTCTTTTCAGCCTTGAAAGACGGCGTCTAAGAGGTGACTTGATCGAAGTGTATAAAATCATGCATGGGATAGAAAAGGTGAATAAAGAAAAAATATTTTCTCTGTCACACAACACTAGGACTAGGGGGCACTCCCTAAAGCTCCAAGGTAGGAAAGTTAGGACTAATAAAGGGAAATATTTCTTCACCCAGAGGGTCATTGGGTTATGGAACTCACTTCCAGAGGAGGTTGTGACAGCTGTCAGCCTGAACAGCTTCAAGGCAGGATTAGACAGATTCATGGATACCAAGGGAATCAGTAGCTACTGAAATGGACATCCAAGTGCCACCTCTGTGTTGATGGAGGCAGGTAGGATTTTCCCCGGGTACTGGTTGTTTGGGGTCGGGAGCAGGTGAGAGTTTTGCCCTCCTTTCTGCTAGAGATCCCTGTGCACAACTAGTGGGCCACTGTGTGTCACAGAATGCTGGACTAGATGGGCTGAGGCCCGATTCAGCATGGCTCTTCTTATGTTCTTATGTTCTGAACAAGCCCAGGAATAAACTGGTATTTGTTTCTGTTAGTATTGTACAAAAAACCAATTTACTCAGGAAGCACACGCCATCCTGTTGCACAATGAAAAGGCGTAGGCTAGTATCCTGCTTGTGAATCCTGTCATTTGGACTTAGGCCATCAGAAATCACTTTTATGTTCAGTGTGTAGGTCAGAATTTTGTTTTAACCATGTAACAATCAAAATCTCAAAAATCCCTCAGTTGTAAACAGCAACATGGGCATTTCTGTGTTGTCAAAGAGCAAGGGTTATGGGCAGAGATGCATCCAGTTATTTTCTTCGACTTGCAAGCACCACCTGGGAAAATAGATGGGACGGGTGATAATATTCATCCTGCAGTGGTTCTCAGTCTACAACTCCCAAAAATCCCAGCCAGTTTACCGGCTGTTATGATTTCTGGGAGTTGAAGGCCAAATATTTTTTTTGAATTTTTTGGGGGAATTTTTTGGGGGGATTTTTTTTTTACGGAGGAGAGGAGGGGGCCGCGGGCAAGGGGCTCGGGGGCTGTGTACGGCCCGCGGGCCGCCTGTTGGGCAGCCCTGATGTATATAATATATAATCCTGTATATACGGAAGAAATAAAGTATATTGTCTAAGAAAATATAAATAAACCAAGAAATTTGAATCACTCAAATATGATTGAGCGTGTTATTTTATATAAATATACATGTAATTCCAATGAGGCACCAGAAACATATACATAACATACTGTAGTGCACTGAGGATCTGAAATCATCACAATTCTACATTCAGGGAGAACCTAAGAACTCTCCTCTGTGTGCAGTAAGTAGTCAACAACAAAAGATGTATAAATATACATATGTGGTACTTCAGCAACATAGTCCTCAGTTCAAACCTGATCCGCTTTGGAGACGCTAATATATACTCCGATGACAAGCCAAAGGTAAACAAAGCAGTCGGAGTCTCCTGGCGGGAGCAGAGAGGAGGGTAGCCCTTGTAATGTAAACACCAGCGCAAGATTGGTTTCTTGGGGGGACGACCAAAATAATGTTCGCCTACCACTTAAAATTACCTAGTTCTATATAGAGCCTCTGGTTCTATATTAGATTCTGCAACAGAAAAATATTGTTCACTGGACTTTAAATTAAAGCCATACCAGTTGCCAAAGGTTTAGATGCACATGATGTGTTGCTGCCTCGGATTTCACTGAAAGAGTAGCGGTGATATTGTATTGAGTGTTGCACTGCAGTGCAGACAAGGTACATATTGTGGCAGTGTCATTGCACAAGAGCTCATTCGTCCAGTCAACAGCTTTGGTTTCGTACATTTCAGCACCACGGACCGGAGGCCAGACAATTTGAATCGTGTCGCTTGACACAAACACTGGGTTAAAATCACTGGGGCAGCAAGGTGCTGGGGGGAGAAAAGGAAAGAGTTTAGTATGAAATATTAGCGAGTATTATCAGAATAAATGCTTCCTTGTGCATTTATTTAAAAGTGCTGCGCAGGGTTAGTGGGCACGAGGGTCCTTTCTCTGGGGATTTTTATAACAGTTTAACAGAGCAAGGAAACTCTTGATCAGCTCTTAGCAGCACTTCCTCACTGTTTATGCAGATGATCCTATTACAGATATCAGCGTAGCAGGGATTATGTAATACCAGGGCTGTTGCACTCCAGAAAAGAAAAAGCCCTCTGACTTAAAACACACCACACGATGAGTGAGAAATCCAATCCTTTTATTGGCGCTAACAGGGGCGGTCCTACAAGATAGGCCAAGTAGGCGGCCGCCTAGGCGCCATCTGGGAAGGGGCGCCATCCTGGCCGCATGGGGCACCATCCTGGCCCTGCCGATGTTCCTCAGACAGTGCTGCAGCTGCCTGCTTTTTGACCCGGCCTTGTGCGCTCCGGCGCCGCTTCTGGGCACTGCGGAGGTTTTCACGCAGGCGCAGTTGCTCCGGGCTGAAGTTGGCGCAGGAGCAACTGCACATGCGCGAAAACCTCCGTGCATGCCCAGGAGCTCCCTTGCGCAGAAGCCTGTAAGCAAAGCACTCCCTATCGGGCAGGCAAGGAGTGCTTCCCTTCTCCCTTTGGCTCCGCCACGCGCGTGCGCGTTTGCAGGAAGGAGAAAGAATCAGTGAAGGAAGTGTAAGTGAAGGAATGAATGAAGGGCTTTCCTCCTCCTCCTCCTCTGTGACCTCTTCTCTCCCTCCTTCCTTTCTTGGCTCTATTTCTGTCTAGACCTGAGGGCCTGAGGCTATGAGGAGTTGTGGGAGTTGGAGGCCAAAACACCTAGAGGAGGGAGGGAGGGCCCAAGTTTGCCCAGGCGCGCTGCCTGTATTCGACCTCATTTGAACATTTTGGCTGTTTTCCTATTTACATTTACATTGGGATCCTAATTTTGGACTTATGGGAGACTCCTATGAATTATGAGGCGGGTGGTAGGTAATATATTCTGATTTTGATGCATTTCTTGTTGATTATTATACAGTTCTGCTTAATATTGTCATACAATATAATACAAATACAATATAACAATAGAATAATGATATATTTTATATTACATGTAATATTACAAACAATATTGCAGTATAGTGGTATTGTACAAAATAGTAATATATAATATTTTATTTTATTTTGGGTTATTTGAGTTTTATAGGAGTAATGAAAATATTTAGTAGAGGATAATTTTATTTAAATAAATAATTTCATTATTTTATAATAATAATATAATAGAATGTTACATTATATTATAATGTCAATATATTATAATATAATTATATTGTAATGTAGTATAATATAATTATGATATAATATAGTATGAGTATGGTATAATATATTGTATATACATTGATACAATATAATACTACTAATGGTATTGTGATATTATAATTGTATATTTGTTTTTACATGGAAGGCGGCAAAATAATGTTTTTTTTGGGGGCACCAAAATAATGTTAAGCCTACCATTTAAAATTACCTTAGACCGCCCCTGGACGCTAAATACAAACAGCCAGTAGAAATAGATGCTTATAAGAAGTAAGAAAGTTCCAAAGAGTAATAAGTCAGTAAAAATGCAGTAACATAAAGCAATGTCCATAACAGATATAAAAACCTTCCAAAGCAGTATTAATTGAAACCGGAATCACAGGATGCAAAGACAATCTAGACCATGTTGGTCAATATCCACAAGGCTAGAAATCCACAGAAACAAGACCCTTTGAGCAGGCTAGAAATCCACAGGAACTAGAAATCCACAAGAACAAGACCCCTTGAGCAAGATTACCAAGAGACATGAAACTTGATTCCGATCGATGCCTGATCTGAAAGGTTTTTCCCCTTTGAGGCAACCGTATATTCCAAACCCCAGAAATTGGTTTCGTTTTTCCCCAACTCCTGGCTCTTATCTGACAAAGTCTTTCAGAGCGACGTAAACTTTGAGTTTGCTGTCTATCCTGGCAAAATTCCAGCCTCCTATTTTGTCTGATTAGATAGCCAAGTTAATTAGGATTGTTGTTGTGTGCCTTCAAGTCATTTCAGTCTTGGGGTGACCATCAATCTAGGGTAGGGGCAGGCCCGGATTAAGCCTTTTTGACACCTTAGGCCAGGGCTGTCCAACTGGCGGCCCGGGGGCCGTATAAGGCCCCCCCCCAACCCCTCCCTACGGCCCCCCTAAGCTTTTGTACTTCGGGGTTCGGAGAAAGTATCGCGAGAATACGCAATCCACGGTATTTCGCTGAAAACGCGATCACGCCGGCGTTGACAGCGAAATCCCGTGTGGATTGCGTATTCTCGCAATACTCTTCGGCTACTCTACTACTGGATCACTGAGGCCCACAGACACGATTAGGACCTTCTTCGACTCAGTCGGTCGTCGCCTCTCTCGACGCCCTGGATCCTGCGTGTTTGGAAAAGGTAGGCCGAAGCAGGGGGCTCCTCAGGGGCTCCTCATTCCCTCCCCATCTCCCCTCATGTATTAAATATAAAATTAAATATATTTAAAGATGAAATAAGGAGAAATGGGATACATTATAATAAGGGGGAGGGGAGGATGGAATTAAATATATTTAATATTAAATAAAAATAAGGGGAGAAGGGAGGATGGAATTAAATATATTTAATATTAAATAAAAATTAGGGGAGAGGGGAGGATGGAATTAAATATATTTAATATTATTTATTTTATAATTAATAATGCAACTAGGAATTGTAAGTAAATTGGAGCCGGGGAGGGGAGGGGTGGGGCGGGGCAGGGGCGGAGTTGGGGTGGGGAGGGGGCGGGGCCGGGGCAGACCCTACGGCCCCCCAGGTCATCAGTGACCGGAATTCAGGCCCCTGGACCGGTAGAAGTTGGACAGCCCTGCCCTAGGCCAAAGGCTCCGCCTCCGTGGCTCCGCCTCTATCTCATCACGGGCTCTGCCCCCACGGCTCCGCCTCTTCCTCTCTGCGGCTCCGCCCCTTCCTCCTCGCCGGCACGAGGAGGGAAAGCCCCGGAGCTGATGCCACGCATACGCGGCAGTGGCCCTGAGGGCGGGGCTTCCCTCCGCAGCTCTGCCCCTTCCTCCTTGCGCCGCCTGAGAAAAAAAGGGTGATCTTCGGCCGCTTCTGCGCCTGCGCGCGGGGCACCATAGACTCTCAGAGGCAGCAGAACTCTGCAGAAGAGGCAGCAAAACTCTATGGTGCCCCGCGTGCAGGCACAGAAGCGGCCAAAGATCGCCCTTTTTTCCTCAGGCGTGGTGGCTTTAGGAAGGAGGGAGGAGCCACGGGGAGCTCTCAGAACTGCCTCTGAGAGTCTATGGCGCCACGTGCGCAGGCGCAGAAGCAGCCGAAGATCGCCCTTTTTTTTTCTCAGGCATGGTGGCTTTAGGAAGGAGGAGCCGCGGGGAGCCTCTCGCGGCTCCTCCCTCCCCCCTAAAGCCACCACACCGGTCTGAGAAAAAAAGGGTGATCTTCGGCTGCTTCTGCGCCTGCACGTGGGGCGCCATAGACTCTCAGAGGCAGCAGAACGGCCTCTGAGAGTCTATGGCGCCCCGCACGCAGAAGCAACCAAAGATCGACTTTTTAAAAAACTTGGGAGGGTCTGGATCTGGCACCCCCCCCCAATGGCTGTGCCCCTAGGCTCTGGCCTAGGGTGGCCTTATGGATAATCTGGGCCTGGGTAGGAGGCAGGTAAAGGACCTTGGAGGGCCACATCTGGCCCACGGGCCTTATTTTGGCACCCCTGATGTAGAGCTTATTACCAATTTTGTCTAATGCTAGCATAGATCTACCAAATGGTTGTGCATAAATAAATGGCTGTTCTTACCTGTTGTATAGTTAAATATGTCCCCTAAGGGGCTCTGCCCTGCCTTGTTGTAGGCAAAGACACTAATGAAATAGGTGAAACCGCAGTCCGATTGGAAGTGGCATTGAGTATGTGATGTGTTGCAGTGCACCTCCAAGCCATCATCGCTTTTCACAAAGACCACATAATAATCACTGAGGTCAACATCTGACCAGGAGACTTCTAGGCTTCCAGGCTCATCTCCTTCGATTGTGATACTTTCTGGAGCACAGGGGACTGGAAAGACAATTTTGTCAGCTATAAAACATTTCTCCAAAGTTTGAGAAATTACTTTCTAAATGTAATGTGGGCAAAGTTATTCTGAGCTCTGCCCCCACTCATGACTGGATCCTGCTGAATAATATTTTTTTTAAAAAAAATAACATTACATTTCAGTATCTTAGAAGCAAGGAAATAGTTTAAGCCTTTACTGTAGTTGTTTGTGTGTGTATGTGTATGTATGTGTGTACACACACACACACACACTAGCTGTGCCCTGCCACGTGTTGCTGTGGCCCATAATAAGATTTTTCGAAGTAGAGGACTATTATGAAAGAGAGGTACCTACCTATTCACACCCCCCTTTTTCTTCCCCTTCCCCTTTCTCTCCTTTCTTCCTTCTCTACCTCTTTCTTTTATTCCTTCTTTTCACTCTTACCACTTTCCTTCCTTCCTTTTTTCCCTTCCTCCTTCTCTCTTTCCTTACTTCCCCCTTTCCCTCTTGCATTCCTTCCCTTTTTCCATCCCTCCTTTCTTCTCTCCTTCCTTCCTGTCTGTTCTCCCCTAATACTATGGTGGAGTCACTTCTAACTCTATTCTATGAGTGTATTTAATATAGTAGTAACATTATATTATGTTTGTATGTATGTGTGCGGAGTGCGGATATGTGGCAGCTTTCTGATTGGTTCCCATTGTGGTATTATTTGTATTTGGCTTCTGATTGGCCAGCTTCAACATTCTAAGACTCTGAAGTGGCTGAGAGGGGAAAAGCAAGGGCCTGAGGCTGTCAGAAATGGTGGTTGGTTGCCACTATGGTGTCATTTGCGTATGGGTTCTGATTGGTCCACCTCAGCATTCTATCATTCTGAAGTGGCTGAGAGTGGAAAAGCAAGGGCCTTAGTGACATCTTCTCATTTTTTAGGATTTAGGATTTGTAAGTTATTTTTAGTTTTTATTTTTGTTGGTCACAACTTGCGTTGTGAGAGGTTTTTCTGCCAAATTTAGTGTGATACCGTTCAGTAGTTCTTTTGTTTGCCTCAGCCTCATTACGAACAGAGCATTTATGTGTGTGTGTGTGTGTGTGTGTGTGTGTGTGTGTGTGTGTATATATTCTTCACGTCGTGCAACGGGGCAAATAGACAAAGAAACCATACGCGGCAAAAACACCATCTTCGGCAGCCTATGGCAACATACCACGAGGTACATAGACGGCCAAAAAAACCGGCCCAATGTACCTCTCAGAACACCCCAAACACAACCCTCCAAAACGGCCAAACCCCCCCCTCTCTCTTCGCTGCCAACGCACGTTTAGAACGTTCGCGCTCAGCAGCCATAACTCAACGACCTGCCAGGCTTCACAGTACCACACGCCGCGCACAAAGCCAGCCCTTCCACTACACACCTCCTTCCCCCTCGCCCGCTTCCCAAATCCCCAAAACAACTGTAAACAACACACCCTCCCACCCTTTGCGCGTCCCCAAAAGCCCCGCTACACACCCCCTCGCCCCCTTTCTCGCCAACACGAAGCCCCGCCAAACAACTCAGCCAGGCCCCCTTTGCGCGTCCACACAAGCCCCGCTACACACCCCTCGCCCCCTTTCTCGCCAACCGAAAAACGTCTCCTCCGCAAACTCCCAAGGCGGCGTGGAGGAGGAGGCAAAGGAGGAGGAAAGGTCCGCGAGGGGGACTGGATCATAACCTCGGTGGCTGCGATCCTGCTCTCCTCGCTGCTCTTTCCTCCTCCTCTGCCTCCTCCTCCACGCCGCCTCCGTTGCCGCCAGGGCCGATCCGGGCACCTCTCTCCTGCACGCCACGCCCCTCCTCCCTTGAGTGAAGGAAGGAGGCGGGGATAGGAGGGGACACAGCTGCCTGATCCCCTGCCGCACATGCGCCGCTTGACGGAAGGCACCTCTTTCCCATCTTCTCCCCGCCCTCCTTCCTTCAATCAAGAGAGGAGGGCGGAGAGAAGAGGGGGAAAAGCGCCTCCCGCCGCACGCGCGGCACCAGTTCCCCCGGCTGTTTCCCCTCCTCTCCCCGCCCCCTTCCTTCATTCAAGAGAGCAGGGTGGGACGAGCAGCAGAAAGAGGTGCCCGGAAACAGGGCAGCTTTCCCGCCGCCTCCGCCGGGGATCGGCCCCTGGCAACGGAGGCGGCGTGGTGGGACGATGGATGGATGGAAGGAGTGACAAAGAAAGTATACCACGGGGGAAATAGCCACAGCGAAGCGTGGCCAGGTCAGCTAGTGTGTGTGTGTGTATATATATATATATATATATATATATATATATATATGCTGGCCTATGGCACATTGTCACGTCGGCATCCAAAAAAGGCAGTAACAACCAGTCTCATCTGATTTTCCCCTCCACCATTGAGCAAGGCCATCTTCCCTGTGCCTATAAACTGATATAAGAAGTTACATAGCAAAATGAGTACAATTGTTACTGGCCAACTATGGTTATAATGTAGATCAGGGCTGTCCAACTGGCGGCCCCGGGGCCGGATCCGGTCCCGTAGCCTGTTGGACACGGCCCCACCTATGCCCTCAGCCGCCATTTTTAAATTTTTAAAAATCGTTTTTTTTTTAAAAAAGCGGCGGGGGGGGGGAGGCGGGGCAGGGAGGAGGAAGAGAGCTAGCTCCTCCTTTTCGGCGCCCCCTCCCTACCTAGAGCGGGAGCCGCCGGGCAGAGCAGGCGGCGCCAAGAGCAGCGCGTCACAGGCCTGGCGTGACGCGCTGCTCTTGGCACCCCTACTCCTCCTTTTCGGCGGCTCCCGGCCTAGGAAGGAGGGCGCCAAAAGGAGGTAGGCGTGCCAAGGGGCAGCGCGTCACGCCAGGCCTGTGACGCGCTGCCGTTGGCGCCGCCTTCTGCCCCTTTATGGCACCGAGAGAGGGAAGCGATCTTTCTCCTGCCTGGATCGCCCCTTCTCCCTCTCTCGGCGCCGCCTTTGAGCAGTTTGCAGCGGCGCCGCCGAGAAAGGGACAAGGCGGCGGTACAGGGAGGAGGGCCAGCTATCTTCCTCCTGCCTGGATCGCCCCTTCTCCCTTTCTCGGCGGCGCCGCTGCGAACTGCCTGCAACGGCGGCGCCGAGAGAGGGACGGAGGGGCGATACAGGCAGGAGGGAGACAGCTGACTTCCTCCTCCTTCGCCCCCTCCTCCTTCCCGCACCGCGGCAGCGTCCGCGAGGTAGGAGGAGGGGCGAAGGAGGAGGAAGTCAGCTGGCCCGACCCCGCCCCGCCCCGCTATCGGCCCCGCCCCTGCTCACTGATCACCTGCGGCCCCCCAGGTGATCAGTGACACTTCTTCCGGCCCTTGGGCCGGAAGAAGTTGGACAGCACTGATGTAGATTGTTAATGCCTCTTAGTATTATTTTACAAATCCCATATCTATCATTTATTTTATTTTTCCTTCTACAGTAATATTTGTTTTACGCTTCTTGCCCCCTATTATAATCAGTTGGCAAAAGTACAAAAGCCTGCGCTTCTTCACATTGTTCATTGTGTAGTTTCTCTACCTGTTTTGAAAGCCATTGCCTCTGTGGGCAAGCTGGAACCAGCCTCATTACTAGCTACCACAGAGAGGGAATATTCCGTCCCACATTCAAGTGATAGGAGAGTACAAGAAGTGAATGTTGTATTACAGTTGAGTTTGGAGAGGCCACTGAAGGCTGCGACGGCATATCTGGAAGCCCCCTCTGACGGCAGGCAAGAAACCGTTGCTCTCAAAGTCCCGCTGTCGAAAACCACTTGGACATCTTCTGGTGCGCGAGGCCCTGTAATGGAAGGGGAAAAAAGACATATCAAAAGGAAATGAGTAGAAATTGTTGGGTGAGTGGTCTTATTAACAAAAGACCCTCCGTTCCCGGACCCCCGCAATAAGTGAAAATTGGCGAAGTAGGGACTGCCCCCTCCCTACACCCTCCCTCTCTCACACTCACTCCGGCTGCTGCTGCTGCAAGTCTCCGGAGCAGATAGTCCCAGCGAAGGAGGCCCCTCGTTGCCGCTTGGGCCTATGCCGCCTTCGCCACCCACTGAAGGGAGCTCACGGAGGGAAGAAGAGCCGCTCCGGAAAGGCAGGCTGTAGCCTTCAGAGGGCAGCGGAAGTGGCATAGGCCCAGGCGGTGATGAGAGACATCCTCCGCCGGGACTATCTGCTCCGGAGACTTCTGCAGCAGCAGCCGGAGGGAAGAAGAGCCACCCACAGAAGGCAGACACTGCGGCTGCCTTCTGTGCAGGGGCGGTCCTACAGGTAGGCCAAGTAAGCGACCGCATAGGGCGCCATCTGGGAAGGGGGCGCCATCCTCTGCTACAAAATCCTGGCTCTGCCAATGTTCCTCAGGGAGCACCGCAGCTGCCTGCTTTTGGGTCCCGGCCTTGTGCGCTCCGACACCGCTTCTGGGCATGCGCGGAGGTTTTCGCACAGGCGCAGTTGCTCCGGAGCTGAAGTTGAGCGCAGGAGCAACTGCACATGCACAAAAACCTCCGCGCATGCCCAGTAGCTCCCTTGCGCAGAAGCCGGTAAGCAAAGCACTCCCTATCGGGCAGGCAGGCGCGCGCGATTGCAGGGAAGGAGAAAAGAATCAGTGAAGGAAGTGTAAGTGAAGGAATGAATGAAGGGCTTTCCTCCTCCTCCTCTGTGACCCCTTCTCTCCCTCCTTCCTTTCTTCGGCTCTATTTCTGTCTAGACCTGAGGGGCCTGAGGCTACGAGGAGTTGTGGGAGTTGGAGGCCAAAACACCTAGAGGGAGGGCCCAAGTTTGCCCAGGCCACACTGCCTGTATTCGACCTCATTTGAACATTTTGGCTGTTTTTCTATTTACATTTACATTGGGATCCTAATTTTGGACTTATGGGAGACTCCTATGAATTATGAGACGGGTGGTAGGAAATATATTCTGATTTTGATGCATTTACATTGCATTTCTTGTTGATTATTCTACAGTTCTGCTTAATATTGTCATACAATATAATAAAAATACAATATAACAATAGAATAATGATATATTTTATATTACATGTAATATTACAAACAATATTGCAGTATAGTGGTATTGTACAAAATAGTAATATATAATATTTAATTTTACTTTATTTTGGGTTATTTGAGTTTATAGGAGTAATGAAAATATTTAGTAGAGGATAATTTCATTTAAATAAATAATTTTATTTATTATTTTATAATAATAATATAATAGAATGTTACATTATATTATAATGTCAATATATTATAATATAATTATATTGTAATGTAGTATAATATAATTATGATATAATATAGTATGAGTATGGTATAATATAGTGTATAGACATTGATACAATACAATACTACTAATGGTACTGTGATATTATAATTGTATATTTGTTTTACATGGGGAATAATGTTTTTTTTGGGGGCCAAAATAATGTTCGCTTACCATTTAAAATTACCTTAGACCGCCTCTGCTTCTGTGGGTAGTCCCGGATAGTTCCGGGAGCAGATAGTCCCGGCAGAGGAGACGGCTCATTACTGCTTGGGCCTATGCC